>PVKM010052985.1:0-10123 GCA_004027735.1 Carollia perspicillata
ATCTAGTTGAATGAGCCATCTAATAGGAAGGGTTCTTTTGAAAACCAGCACTCTCCTGAATTCACTTCCTTCTCAGGTCAACCACTGTCACATTTTAAATAACATGCTGTTATTGTTACTACTTCATTTTAGTTTTAGGAATTACCTATTGAATTCCTGGTGGGTAAGATGAGGAATTAGATATCTGTCCACACCTGCCTCTATTATACTCTTCATTCAATTAGTTATGGGTATATATGTGTGTGCATGTGTATGTATATATGTGTAGTTATTGTTAGGTCAGAGCTTCATATTTATAGTATTATACGGTTATGGTTAGGTCAATATTTAGTATTTATAGTATAACTAAACTATTAACTGACTCATGTAGTGCACTGTGGTTACTTTCCCTTTTCTGTACAACTTTTTGTTTTCTCCAGAATGAAAAATTGCCTTGTTTTTGTTTGTTGGCTTAGTCATATGTACTTATTTTTCTCAAACTCTTAGTTTTGAAAATTCAAACATGAGGTTAGCAAAGTAGTTTTTGTGGCATTTCCATTTTGTGTGTGTTTTTAAATCACTAATACCCATTTTAATTATTTTGATTAACCTTAATGTTCATAACAGGTAAAGAACAAAGTAACATTAATTTGATATTATGAAGAATTGTTTATATTAAGTAGCAATTTAAAATCTGGAAGTAATAGTAGACTATTTGATAAAAACTTATATTTGAAATATATGTATTTTAGTTGAAATAGGTGATTATTTTTGTATTTTGTTATGAAAGCTCAGAAGAGAAATAGAACTTCTTAGGATTATTATCAGCAAAGAATAGCTTCTTATATGGCATTGTCTCCCTAATGTTTGTGGGGATATATGGTTATTGTACATATAATTTATTGATTCAAAGACCTGATGAACTTCATAAATGTTTGCCTTTTCCTATCAGATAAGCTCTTTATAAAGTAGTCCACTATGTTTAGAAATACTGTAAGCCATAGTTCTATTTTATAAAAAGTCTTTAAAAACTCTGAATTGAAGTAGCCAGTTTTAATTATTTTTTTCAAATTTACTTCACTGGGAACCCTTTTAAATTACATATCTATTAATGTTCACAGGACTATATTAAATAACATCATTTTTCTAACTGCAAATTCAGGAGTCTTCTGATATATTTTTCTTTCTCGTTTTACAGTGACAAAAATGCTGAGCTTCTTTCGTAGAACACTTGGGCGTCGGTCAATGCGTAAACATGCTGAGAAGGAACGACTCCGAGAAGCTCAACGAGCTGCCACACACATTCCTGCAGCTGGAGATTCTAAGTCCATCATCACCTGTCGGGTGTCACTTCTGGATGGTACTGATGTTAGCGTGGACTTGCCGGTAAGTAGGTCTTGCTGACCTGAAGAGTCTATATGAGATCATTTTTTTCATATGAGCTTTCTACTTGATAACTTCCTGGGGGAGTAGGTGATAAGGGTTAGTGTGGGTCCAGCACTGAAACATACAGGTACATGAATCAGGTAACTTTAAGATCCTGGCATGATAGATTTCTCTGGAATTAGTGGCCATTACCTAAACATTTAAATTATAATATTTAAGTTATTGATGCAGGTCATTTGTGTGTGTATACTTTACAATGGCAGTACCTAGTACACTCGGATGGATTTCTCACAATAGTTGTTGAGCAGTGATTATAGCAGTGCAGATCTTTGGCAACCAGAATGATGCTTCCACGTATACTGTAAGACTTTTATTTTTCTGTACTTCTCTGCAGTTTTCAAAACATTCCTTACCTTCCTCAAAACAAATACTTCCTTCACAGTTCGGTATGCTTGAAGAAATTGTAGTGAAATGAAGTTAGAAAAGGGATATTCGTTATATTCCTCAGCTCTGACTGCCTATCTCTTAGCTCCCAAAGTCTTTTACGGGGGAGGTTTTTCATATACTGATCTTTATTTCAACACAGGACACTGTAATTATATTCAAATTTTGAATAGATTTTTACAGTTATAAGTAATCCTAAGTCACAGTGTGAATCAGTTCAATACATTTGAAAGGCATTAACTTACTCTTTATAGGCATTTTTTTTCTGGTGCACTGTTCCCAGAAGTAGTGTAATACTGGGTCTATGCGCAGAGTGGAGAAACCAATTCTATTTCCCAGCTCCAAAAATCCATTTAATATAACATCCTCGGATAGAGGATGTATCAGATATTAAACTGATAACAACAGATACTACACTTGATCTTAGCTAAAAGGCTGAGTAGTGATTATTCTTTTCTGTTTGTTCTTTTTTTAACTAATGCCAAATCTTTCTCTTGTCTATGTTCTGCATTAAAAGATTTACATAATTAAGCTATAAAATGTGTGATTTGATGTGAACATCATTGGATATTCCACAGTGTCTTCCCTCCTCACAAACTCTTTTTAGTACACACTCACTTACCCAAAATACAATAAAAAAGTCTTTGTGAGGTGATATTCTGGTTGTTGCAACATTAGTTGAATAAGCTGTGAAAGGCCATGAACTTACGGAGTAAGAGATTTAAGGATTTGGATAGTTTATTTAAATGAATATTATGATTTTTAAATAATTTAGAATGTACTAAGTATGTACCTTATACTTTTTCAGAATAATGCAATATAAAATTAAAGACAGGATTTCTGTTTTCCTTTTTTTTTAAGAGGTATTTTTCTTTTAAAAGATTTTATTTATTTATTTTTAGACAGAGGGGGAGGGAAGGGGAAAGAGATGGGGAGAAACATCAATGTATGGTTATCTCTTGCACACCCCTACTGGGGACCTGGCCCACAACCCAGGCATGTGCTCTGCCTGGGAATCAAACTGGTGACCCCTTGCTTTGCAGGCTGGTGCTCAATCCACTGAGCCACACCAGCCAGGGCTGAATAGGTAATTTTTTAAAAATATTTTATTTATTTATTTTTAGAGAGAGGGTTAAGGAGGAAGAAAAAGAGGAAGAGAAACGGTGATGTGCAAGAGGAATATCGATCAGTTGGTTGCCTCTTGCACACCCCCAACCAGGGACCTGGCCTTCAACCCAGGTGTGTGCCCTGACCAGAAATGGAACCAGCAGCTCTTCAGTTTGCAGGCTGGCGCTCAGTCCACCGAGCCACGCCAGCCAGGGTCAGGATTTCTTAAAGTGTTTTAAAGTCATTATAACAGTTAAGTGAGAGCTTGGCTCTGCTGCCAGGTAGGAACAGGGTGCTGGGCTGGATAAAACAAGGCGGAGGGCTGGATTCAGCCCATGGGCCTTGACCTTGTGTTTGCCACCTGTGCTATAAGGGCTTCTTGAGGGTTTGTCAGACATTCCAATATATGATGCTTTGTGAGAATACTTTTCTTATTCATTTCTTATTTGTTAAGTATCTTAAGATTTGTGTGTACTATTCTATTAAAATATTAGGTATGTGGTGAAAAGCTTGAGATTGTTGTGTAAGAGACCGGAAAGAAGTTTCTTATTACCTAATGTTTGAAGTATGAAGTCTCAGGGTTGTTGATAGAGAGGCTGATACTAGGAAAGTAGAATTTGTGGGAGCTTTTATGAAAGGCAGTGTATTGTGGAGGGAAAACAGCACTAGGTTTTAAAGTAATAGAACGAATGGCTAGTGACTGGTATAGAATGGTTTCCTATGCTTAGTATGCTCAGGAGGGTATATGTGATTCTTGACCAAAGCCAGAAATGCAAGCTGGCCTTTCGTGCAGACAATTGCAGTGAAAAAGCCAAGAGTTTTAGATTGGACTCTTTGTGGAACTGGAACAACTGCCTTTTCAGCTTTGTAGGTGAAATCCTAGAGTTAGTAAACTAACTCTAGATAGTTGCATGGATATAAAGTGGGCATTGGCCTGCCAGCTAAACTGATTTACTAAAGGAGAAAAGGCCAGAGGAATATTAATTTCTGAGAAGAAAAGGTCTTTCCTTTTTCTGATTTAGCTTCTCAGGCAGTCTAGTATGATTTAAAAAGAAGGGCTAGGCTAAAATTGATTTTGGAAACTAAAGGAAGCACATACTCATTTCCTATTAAGATTAAGGTCACTAGTGATTGTTGCTAGCCACCATGGAACTAAGATGATTGCCCAGGAAATATTATAAAGGATTATTAGTGATTAAATAGAGTAATTAAAAAATATGGACTTCAAATTAATATGTTTAAGTAGTACTGGTCATTTTCTTCTTTCTGCTGTCCTTTTGTCTCAAATTAGGGGAGGGACTTATTTAACCAATTCCTTTCTTTCCTTTCCTTTTTTTTTTTTTTTTTTTTTTGAAGAACTAATACAGTGTTAAGGCCTTTCAGTGAATGATGAAGGCATTAAGTAGAAATTTCTATCTGATTTTAAAATTTTCTCTTTGGAAATGCCACAGTAACTCTTTTGATATTTGAGTTGAGTATTATTTTGTAAATAGCCTGTCTTTCAAAACTCAGTATCTCCTAAGTGTTTTTTTTAAGTATCTCCTAAGTTTTGAATTAATAGGAAATATTTGATTAACTAGTAGATAATAATTTTATAAACCAACTTCATTGATATAGATGTTGAAGTCTTTATGTAGACCATATATTGTTATATACCTTTAAATAAATGAGAAAGCATCTCATGTGCACAAACTGAAAGACTTAACATTATTAAGATCGCAGTATACTCAAAACTGATACAAATTCCACATAATCCCCACCAGCATACTAGATGACTTATTTGTAGAAATCTGTTGATTTTTAAATTCATATGGAATTGCAGGGGACTCAGAATAGCCAAAACAACATTGAAAAAGAACAAAGTAGCCCTGACTGGTGTGGCTTAGTGTACTGAGTGCCAGCCTGTGAACTGAAGAGACGCCGGTTCGATTCCAAGTCAGGGCACATGGCCTGGGTTTCAGGCCAGGTCCCCAGTAGGAGGTGTGTGAGAGACAACCATACATTGATGTTTCTCCCCTTTCTTTCTCCCTCCCTTCCCCGTTCTCTAAAAATAAATAAGTAAAATTTTTAAAAAAAGTAGTAGGACTCATACTTCTCAGTTTTAAGGTTTACTATAAAGCAATGGTGATCAAGAATAGTGTGCTACTGGTATAAGGATGGACATACACAGATCAGTGAAACAGAATAGAGAATCCAGATAAATCTATGCAACTGTGATCATTTGATATTTGACAGGGGTACCAGAACCATTCATTGGAGCAAAAATAATATTTTCAGCAGTTGATGCTGGGAGAACTAGATAGCCAGATGCAAAAGAATGAAGTTGGAACGTTACCTCATACCATATATAAAAATTTACTCAAAATTGAGCAAAGAGTTAAACGTAAGAGCTAAGAGTATACAATTCTTAGAAGAAAATATAGGGATAAATCTTCATGACCTTGGATTTGGCACCAGTTTCTTAGATATGTCACCAGAAACATGAACAATAAAAGGAAAAATAAATTGGACTTTATCAAAATTAAAACTTTTGTACCTCAAAGGATACCATCAAGAAAGTGAAAAGACTCACAAAATGGGGGAAAGTATTTGCATATACTTTATGCTATTATATAATAGTAAGTGTTGGTGAGATTGTGGAGAAATCTGAACTCTGTTCCCATTTTTTGGCAGGAATATAAACTGGTGCAGCTGGTTTGGAA
Source organism: Carollia perspicillata (assembly GCA_004027735.1). Taxonomy (NCBI): domain Eukaryota; kingdom Metazoa; phylum Chordata; class Mammalia; order Chiroptera; family Phyllostomidae; genus Carollia; species Carollia perspicillata. The sequence goes on from PVKM010052985.1 coordinate 5,619, forward strand.
AATAGTCTGGCAGTTAGTTCCTCAAGTGTTTCAGAGATTCTATTTTGAGATGTCAGATTTCAGTTAGATTGAGCATTATTAACATTAGGAACCTGCAAATACCTTGTATTCACAGTTGGTTGGCCTTCACTTAGCCTCTGTTAAGGGGTCAGTGCATACCCTTAAGAGGTTTTTTATTCTGAGGAGGTAGCTATCCATTCAGTTAGCAGAAGTACATTCTGTGTTCTTTCTGAACACAACTGTCACATTTCAAGAGGCTGGCAAATGATGCGTTCACAGAATAGTGATGAAATATGAAATTGATTCTAGAACTGTACCTTAGAATTAAGGTGATGAAAGCATGTAAGTTTGGTATTAGATGAATAAATAAATGCTGCAGGTGATTTCTGTGGCTCTTTCTGTTATAATTCAGAAATATTTTGTGTTCCTTTTAAGGTCATTGCCATTTGCAAAGTTTTGCATAATTAGTATTTACTATTTAAGTTAGCAGTGCCTTGTGACTTAGTTATTATAAGTAAGATTTAAAATCAAATTTTCTCTACACACGTTAAACCTGAATATGTAATTATAAAGAAGGAATGGTCTTGTAACACTATAGATTCAGTATCACCCAATTTTTGCACATTTACCAAATGTATTGAGAACAGTGTCTGGGTTTGTGTATAACTAAAGGATACCTAAGAAATAGAGGTGAATTTTAATTTTTAAATTTGACAGTTGGGCTCCATCTATGATATTGCTCATTTTTTAAAAGGTACAGCTGTGTGTGTGGCTGTGAAAGCTGTGTTACTGGTTCCCAAAAAGGAACCCTTGGCAAATGCATTTTGAATGTTTGTGTGTCCACAGTTAGGTGACAGTTCCTTGCTGATGCCTGGTGTAAAATACAACAGATCTCAAGTTTGGATAGGGATATGCTTAATAGCAGATCATGTCAAATTCTGGAGCACTTAGTCTAGTGAAGCTGTTGTCATGTAAAATAAATAAGTAGTTGAATTAATTATGTGATGGTAACTATTGTTAATGAATTTTAACATTTTTCAAAATTAATAAAATTATGTTTTCTTTTTTTTTTGTTATTTCTTTTTTTTTAAAGATTTTTATTTATTTATCTTTAGAGGGGAAGGGAGGGAGAGAGGGAGAGAAATATCAATGTATGGTTGCCTCTCTTGCGTCCCATGCTGAGAACTGGCCTGCAACCCAGGCATGTGCCCTGAGTGGGAATCAAACCGGGACCCTTTGGTTCCCAGGCCCGCGCTCAATCCACTGAGCTACACCAGCCAGGGTAAATTATGTTTTCTTTATCATTTTCGGTAACGACAGCCTGTTTCTTCCCTTCCTTAGTCCATATTTCCCTTTTTCATTATGTGAATAGATAAATATGTTCAAATATTGAATTAAGTTTCTTTTATTTGCCCATGTGGATTTAAGATTTCATGGTCTTTTGCTGATTTCCCTCCCATTGTTGGCCATTTTTTCTCTTGTTCATTTGGCTTTAGCCACTGAACTTGTTCTTGGAATCAGCCAGGTGCTGACATTCTCCCCCAAGATTAACCACTGCAGGAAAGATTTTAAAAATCTAAGAAATAAAAAGAATAATTAGAAAGCTCCAGCGAGGAGGTGTTGGGGAGTGTGTATGTGTGTGTGTGTGTGTGTGTGTCCACGCGTGTGCATGTAAACTGGGAATGGTGCTTGTGGTGGTATGGTGGCTGCGGTAGGTTAGTGGGACTGTAAAGTAGAACTTGGGAGGAGGACTGCCATCTGATCAGGTCTTGATCCTTACCCCTTATTTCCTTGATAATTAGTATCAGGCCCCTGACCGACTGGTGTTATAGCAGTATCTCATATAGTGGGTGCAAGTGACCTCAAAGGTAAATCACAATAGTGCTGCCTGAAGTATCCTGCCTCTAAAATTTCTCACCCCTAAAATTCTCTTATTCAAATTTCATGCCCCTCTTTCACCAAATTCTTAGGAAGTGGTGAATTATAATGAAAGGAATGTCTTCTTCTCAGTGTTACTTAACTTTTCCCTTAGGAGTGGGAGTGAATCACTGACCTGAGGAGTTGTTTGGGGAAATGTGATACAATTAACTTTGTTTTTGGTTCTTGGGGCTCTCTCCTCCCTAGGACTTCGCTATATCCCCATTGATTTCTCAGTTTAATGAAGCTGATACAGACTTAGATTGAGCTTTCTTTTGTTACATGTGATCTACAGAAAGTAACTCATTCCCAGGGCTTGGGCCAAAGTAAGGAGATAAATAAGCATAAGCATTTCAAAGGTCAAAGGACAAAATATGTCAAACAGTATTACAGATAGCGCTGGATGTAAAGGCAGATGGAAAAAAATGAAAGTCTAATAAATTTGCTAGAAGATAAGGACAATATTAGAAATATGAAAGAAGAATGAAAACTTAAAAGGATTCAATAGAAAAATTAAGTATGAAAAGTATAAAGAACACAGTGGGACAAAACCAAAATGAATTAATGTAAAGTACAAGTCAGTGAGTGTGCAGATCATATATAGGGACTGCTCTTGGATGAAAGAAACTACAGAATTTGGAGGCATAAAAGATAAGTTATGAAATGGAGGATAAGAGTAGAAGTTCCTTTTTCCTTAAGATAAAGAATAAGACAAGGATGCATGCTTTCACCACTTCTATTCAGCATAGAATTTGAAATTCTAGCCAGAGCAGGTTAGGCAGAAAAAGAAATAGGCATCCAAATTCTAAAGGAAGAAGTAAAATTATTTCTGTTTGAGATGACATGATCTTAAAAGTAGGAAACCCTCAAGATTCCATATACAAAACAAATAAATAAGCTATTATGGCTAATAAATCTAGCAACATTTCAGAGTGCAAAATCAACTTCTGTACACTAACAGTGAACAATTCAAAACTGAAATTAAGAAAATTCATTTCCAACAGCATCAAGGAGAATAAATACTTAGGAATAAATTTAACTGAGAAGGCAAAAAACTTGTATAGTATAAGCATACCTTTTTTTATTATACTTCACTTTATTGCGATTTGCAGAAACTGTATTTTTTACAAATGAAAGTAAGACCCTGCACCAGCAAAAAGAGTATGACTCACTGAAGGCTGAGATGATGGTTAGCATATTTTAGCAATAAAGTGTTTTTTAATTAAGGAATGTACATTTTTTAGGTATAATGCTATTAAACACTTAATAAACAGTGGAGTGTAAACATAACTTTTATATGCAATGAGAAACCAAAAAAATTCATCTGACTTGCTTTGTGATATTCAGCTTTAATGTGATGGTCTGGAACCATGTCTCTGAGATATGCCTATACACTGAAAACTACAAAACATTGCTGAGAAAAATAGAAGGTTATCTAAATAGATGGAAAGATATACCATGTTTATGGATCGGAAAACTATTTTTTTGAAGATTTTATTTATTTTTTTTTAGAGGGGAAGGGAGAGAGGAGAGGGAGAGAAACATCAATGTGTGGTTGCCTCTTGCACGCCCCCTGCTGGGGACCTGGCCTGAAACCCAGGCATGTGCCCTAGACTGGAAATGAAATTGACAACTCTTTGGTTTGCAGGCTGGCTCACAATCCACCCAATCTCACCAGTCAGGGTTGGATTGGAAAACAAATTGTTAAGAGGACAGTGCCACCCAAAGTCATCTATAGATTCAGTGTAATTCCTGTCAAAATTCCAAGGACAGTTTTTACAGACATAGGGGAGTCTATTCTAAAATTTATGTGGAATCTTAAAGAAATCCAAATAGCCAAAACTTGAAGGAAAAAAAAAGACTCATGTGTCTTTATTTCCAAACCTACTACAAAGCTGTAGTAATCAAAACTTTGTGGCATACAGACAGAAATAGAGAGTCTAGAAATAAACCCTGAAATACATAGTCAAATGATTTTCCACAAAGATGCTAACAGCCATTTCATGGGGGGAAGTAGGAACAAGGTTATTGGGAGTGAGGGGAGGGGGGTATAAGGAGCAATTATTTAATGGGTACAAAGTGCCTGATTGGGATGATGATTGGAAGAGCCCTGGAAATGGGTGGTGATGGTGGTTGCATAATTGTGAATATATCTAATGGCATTGAATTGTATTTTTTTAATGGTTAAAATGATAAATATTTTGTTAAAGAGGAGAAATGGAGGCTGGGGCTGATGCTTTTTAGGTGGAGTCAGTGTACTGGAAGTTCCCCTGTGGCTGGAGAACCTAAGTATTGAGAGTAATTTGTGCACAAGTTAGAAGAGGAAGTTGTGATAAGTTGGCATATCTGGTTATTGATCTGAGAGGTGACATTCCAGATAAAATCTGGGTGTGATGTGTAACTCTTAGGGAATCTGAGCTTGGGAGACAGCAAAATTCAAATTCTAGCCTTGTCATTTTGCCATATTACTAAGGCTTTTTGAACTTTTGTCTGTTTTGTATTTGTTGAACGGATAAATAAGCTGTAGTCATTAGGATTATTGAATAAATGACTGTATGTTCAAACAGCAAACAAAAATCTTCAGCCCT
>PVKM010052986.1:0-10122 GCA_004027735.1 Carollia perspicillata
CTTGTGGATTTATGAAGTGGTCGCATCTCCCCTTCCAGATAAAACCTGGCAGAGACTCGCCCGCCCACAGTCATGTTTCCTGTCTGCAGCCAGGACCAGGGAAAGGCTCTCCAGGGCGGGCGTGCAAACAGGACCACCGGTGGGGTGCAGGGACTGCTTTTTGGGACGCGGGGAAATCTAGGCAGTCAGACACTCTCGGGTCTCCCAGTCCAGCCTGAATTTCGAGAGCGCTGCAGTGGGATTAAGGCGAGGTCCGCCTTTATTGTTTGTGAGTACAGGTCAGATCCTGCTCCAAGGAAATGAAGTGTTTCTGCACCGTGAGAACCTCTGTTCCCTCTCTGGGTTTTTCCCTGGGTGAGCGCCTCTACCTGCAGACAGTACTGCCAGATAAGATACAGGACGCCCAGGTGGATTTGATTTCCGGATAAACCGCCAATATGTTTTTAGTATAAGCATGTCCCAAATACAACACGTGACACACTCACAGCAAAAACCCGCATTCCTCATTGTCCTCACTGCTGAATCTGACGGCCCTTCCTGAAGAGCCGTCTGGCTGGTATCTCTTCGGTCTCCATTTTCAGGATGCGTTTAAAATTTGGCAGAATAAAATCTCCGAGGTCAGAATCTGGGCACCCTTCTTTGGATTTCCTCCCTCATCCTGTCCCCCAGGACCCTGCCCTCCCCTCCTGCCTGTCCCCAGGAGGCCCTTGGAAGGCCAGCGAGGTCAGGCTTGATGGCAGTGACTTGAGGAGGCAGAAGGGAGAAGGCCTGTAGAGCAGTGGTTCTCTGCTGGGGGCAGTTTTGCCCCCCGGGGGACATTAGGCAACGTCCTAAGACATTTTTGGTTGTCACAAGTGGGTCGGGGGGATGCCATTGGTATCTTGTGGGTAAAAGCCAGAGATGCTGCTGAGCAGCCTGCAATGCCCAGACACACACCCAAGTGATACACATGCACACACAGACAAACGCATATAACACGCACAGGAATTATCCAGCCCATTGTCAACAGTGCTGCAGTTGAGAGACTCTAGAGTAAAGAAACTATTTTTTAAATAAAAGGCTCAGATAGAAAGCTCATCCTAAAAGTACCGTTAGGCCTCCAGGCACCGCCATCGAAGGCCGCCTGGGACCCGCAAGCCTGCCCCCTCTTCCACTCAGAGGCAGCAAGACCCTGCCTCTGATGTCCCTGTCAAGGCTGCCCCGGGTTAATTTTAACCATCTTTCATGCAGAGCCCCGGGGTGGGGGATGGGCGGTCTACAGAACGTAGGGCCAGGCCCTCTTCTTCAGCTTCTGCCCTTCCCAGCCACCATCCCGCCTCGACATGGGCCATTCAAGGCCTGGTACCGACTGATGCATTATCTCTCCAATAGGCTCAGGTAGGTTCTTTCTCTCCAGATGGCCGAAGGAGGGGTGTCCCCTGGCACAAAAATGTGGAAGCACAGAGGTACCGGCAGGTATTAGGGGCCCACTCTCTTCCCAGAACCCCCCTCTCCTCGCCGCCTTGGCACCAGAGTCTCCTGACAGGAGAACACCGTTGTCAGGGTTCATATGCCTATCCTTAAAAACAGAGAGATGGACTGAAGGTTAACTCAGCAAAGGAGAACCTCTCACCTTCAGCAAATGAAATCAATTCTGAGTAATTTCTCCTTCAGGGAGGTTTTCAAGGTCAGCTCTCCTGCATGCCTGTTCTTCCTGTTTTCTGTTTGTTTGTGTTTACATAGTCCTCAGCAAGAATTACAAAAAAACAGAGCCCTCCTGCTTGGCAGCCACTAACCTGCCAGAGGCGGAGAGGTTGAAGACGCCCCCACCGGCTTCTGGAAGAGCCTCCCACGTGGTGTGGATGAGCTAGATCCAGTGCTCTGTTTAAAATGCAAACAAACAACCCCAGCAAACACACCCCGCAAAATAGCAACGACGGAAAAGACAGAAATAGGCAGCACGAAAAGCAGGAGACTTTGCTTCTTAAGTAAAATCATATGACAGATAACTTTGACCTTGTTTTTTGAACTAAAAAGCATTTTAAAAGTTCTCATCTTATTCATTAGATTTTGTTCCCCATGTACCAGTGGAGAAGGAAAACAGTTTATTTTCTGTGACTTGTGACTTCCCCCTCCACCAAGGGACATGAGCCAGTGGCTGCCTGTTGGGTTCCAGCAGTGAAACTCCTAGCAGCCCTCACCCCTCCCTCTCCTGACCCTTTTTCTGTCTGCTCCTCACTCTACTCCCCTCCCCACTCTGCCCTTGCCAAAGATTTATAGAGCAGAGTGGCTGAGAACAATGCGCAGACATTAGGCTGATGTGTTCTGCATACTAATGACAAGATACTGCTTCTGTACCGAGGGGCAAAGCCGGGTCAGGCCAGTTTAACCATAAACTTTATTTATGGGCTTATAACTTTGCAGCTGCAGAAGCTCTGCCCAGTCGTGGGGACTGAGATCTGTCTCTCTATAGAATCATATGCATTTCTTTAAACAAATTTGGTGGGAGGGGGAAGAGGGTGCTGGCAGCTCTTTCTCTGAGTAGTTCCAGTGAGAAGTTTAAGCAGAAGGGAAAAGTGAGTTAGAGAAGGAAGTAGTGGCAATTGTCCTAGTAGTAATGACAGCACCAGAAAGGATGACAACGACAATGATGATGAGGAGGACGATGATGTAATACTTGCTCTCCCAGATCTGCTGCAGCAGGAATCTACTCTGTTACTTCCGAGTTTCTCACAAGTTGGCGTTTAGAGCCAATCTTAAATTTTGACTCACAGAAGGAAATGCCTGCTTTGAAATGGCTCAAGACCCTTTCTGCTTACAGAGGGTCTTCTCAGCTTGACCGTCTTTGATGCATCAGCAGACTGGTCCCCTCTAGTCCAGGTGGTGTGGTGCTCTCAGCTCTGACCTTCCCTCTCCTGCAGTCCTCACCACAGCCCTCCTTCATTCCAATTCTGTCTCAGGCTCGTGTTGGCCCAAGGCAGTGCCGCATGAGGAAGTGGCCAGGGCCATCGGTTCGATGCCCACCGAAATGCATTGATCTTGCTTGATGTCATGGACTTAGCTCAAAGATAGAGATTGTGTAGATCACTTCTGCCAACTTCAGTAAAGATGCATTGGTCACCTGTTCTGTGCCAGACACTGTGCTTGGGGTCAGGGATTCCCACAGTGAACAAGACACAATGACCCCCAGCCCACAGTGAGCCCAGCGGATTGGGCACTCACTCCAGAGCTTATGCTGGCCTAGATCTGGATTCTGGTCCGTTCCTGATCACGTGCGCCAGTCCTGTGAGTTTCAAGATGAGCACATTGGAAGGGTAGTTGGATGTCTGCCTTAGTATCCCAGAGCTCTGGCCATAATCCCTGCCGGTCCGGAGTGGTTAATCCATTTAACCCTTCCACACTTCAGCCTGCCCTTCAGAAAGGATCCAGACATGGGTGGGTGGGGGCTTAGCGTCTGCTTAATGCTGAAAGAGGGCCGTGCAGAATTTCCCACTTACTCTTTTAGGGAGCCCATCCATATTTTCATCTCCCTCTTCCTTGTGTATCCCCAGGAGTGGCAGGTGCCTCTTTGGTTGGAAAACACTAGAGGGCCCAGGGCTGTGGAGAGAGAGTGGCAGAGGGTGAGAACTGGGTGGTGGTTTGCCTGTGTCTCCGGGGCAGGGGGGTGAGGGAGAGTTGGGTGGGGGCAGAGCGCTTTGGTGTTTGAGTGGTCTCCCTCCTCACTTGCCTTGTACTGAGAGATCCAGGGGAGATGGCCCGGGCACTGTGCTGGGAAGGCATCTGCAGGTTTTCCAAGTAGAAGGAAACAAACCAGCCAGGCCAGAGCAGCAACAGAGTCTGCACATGCCCCACAACTGAGAGGTGGACTGTGTCAGCTCAGATCCTTGGAACAGAAGCCACCCGACTTTGCTGCACGCAGGAGAGGGGGCACCCACCCCCTCTCAGAGAAGCCATCTAGCTTTGGAGCACCAGGAAAAGAAAAGGAGGCTCTCATCATTAATCCTCAGTGCCTGGGGGAAATGCAGATTTCACAGGGAGACAGAAAAGATTAGAGCATGAGCCTGGGGACAGGAGGGTCATGCATGGAACTGTAGGCTGGGGCGGTGGTCCCCAACCTTTTTGGCACCAGGTACCAGTTTTGTGGAAGACAGTTTTCCACGGACAGGTTGTGGGAGGGTGTGGACAGGAGGCAGAGCTCAGGCGGTAATTCAAGTGAAGCTTAGGTAGATCACCTGCCCTGGCGCTCACCTCCTTCTGTGTGGCCCAGTTCCTAACAGGCCACAGACCAGTGGTTGGGGACCCCTGGGCTAGAAGACAGGCCTTGGCCTTCTGTCTGTGTGGTCTTGGACAAATCATTTTCCCTATCTGAGCCTCAGTATCTAAATCCTTGAAACGGGTACAATAATAATTCCTGCCCTAATTACCTTGCAAAGTAGGTAATGTATTTTTGAGGTCTATGTAAATTGCAAGGTGCTATAAAAATATTACTGGGTGTTTCTAGATGACTACTACTTGGACAGTGGAAATCAGGAGCTAATGAGGAATTGTATAAATGAATGCACAATTGAACAGTTTGAAGATTCTACAGCTTTTTAATCACACCCAGCCAATGCCTGCATGTGTGAATCTATATAGTAATTATCACTTGTCTAACTGTGCTTTTAAGGCATTCATCGACCCTCCTGTGGGGATAGGGGTATATGCATGTTAGACTCTACAGGAGGGCATGAAGTCCTTGTGGACAGGAAGTAGGTCTCTTCTTTTGCTGAGGTCTCTTCACTGTCTGCTCTGGAGAGAGGGTTGTGTCCCCAATTAGAAGTCACCCCCTGTCACCCCCTGGCTGACTACCCAATCTATGAATAGGCTAGGGCAGGGATGGGCTTTCACAGACATGGGAATATGTTTGCTTGTGTCTTTCTTTTGTTTTTTTTAAAGACTTTATTTATTTATTTTCAAAGGGGAAGGGAAGGAGAGAGGGAGAGAAACATCAATGTATGGTTGCCTCTCGTGCGTCCCCTGCTAGGAACTGGCCTGTAACCCAGGCATGTGGCCTGACTGGGAATCGAACTGCGATCCTTTGGTTTGCAGGCCCTCACTCAACCCACTGAGCTGCACCAGCCAGGGTATCTTTGCTTGTTTCTTAACATCTGCAATATGCCTGCGGGACCCCTGGAGTTGGCACCTACAAATGCCATCCAGCTGAATGAAAGCAGGGAGCTGTGCGGCGTACTGGACCGCTTGCTGGTGCAGACACTGAATGTGGCTGAGAGGTATGACATGGGTCAAGATTCCTTTACCCCACCCCAGCTCGGGCTGTGCTACTCCAAGTGAAGAGACCATGGAGTCGCTGTGCTCTCTGATACTCTTAGTTTGCTGATCTGTAACACTGGAATGCTGAAGGCTACCGTGCAACTGTTGTGTGGCTTGGAAACTGTACATGTAAAGACCCTAGCACAGTGCTTGGAACTCAAAACACAATGGTACTTAATCAATATTCTTTCCTGCCTTGCTCTGGTCTGATACAGACTTGATTCAAGACGACATTTGCTAAGTAGAAACTGGTGTGCGTGTTATCTGACTGTTTCCATCCATGGCAGACAGAGCCGTCCTTTCTCTACATCGGCTGCTGACTGTGTAATTCATGCGTTTGTTCTCTGTCCCCAGTTTCATAGCTCCCGAGGTGTCACCCCTGCACCTCAGCAGACCCCCGAGTGACTGGTTGAGGATTCTTCCATTGAGCAGCATTCATCTGTCAATCAACCATTTACTAACCCCTGTGTTCCAGGTGCTATAATGGGTGTTGAGAGACCTCTGGGCCAATAGCGCCGAGCTCAGAACAGAAACCAACCTCATAAGAACCTCTTTTCAACCTACAAGATCTTGATAATAAAGAATGTTCCTGCGGATCTTGTGTCCAGGGCCTAAAAAGAAAAACATTTAACTCATTGCTGAAGCTAAGGTGCTCTCATTCCTTTTTAAGTGATGTCTTCTTTCCCGAAGCCAGTGGACAGAGATCACTAAAAATAAGATTGATGAAAAGAATGCTCTGCAGTTTCAGCGCTAGAGCAGGGGTCAGCAAGCTTGTCCTGGAGAGACCTAGGTAGTATGTTAGGATTTGCGAGCCATCGGTTTTTGTTACTACTCAACTCTGACATCACAGCATGAAAGCAACCACGGACAATGCGGAAATGAATGGGCGTCGCTATGAACCAATAAAATTTTACTCATAAAAGCAGGCAAGAAAACTACCACATGCTGATGAAAAATATCAGAGAGAGATTTAATGTATGGAGAGATATTATACGTTCATGGATTGTTAAGATGTCAGTTCTTCCTAACTTGATCTGTAGATTCACCACAATTCTGGTTAAAATCTCAGCAAGCTATTTTATAGATATTGATAAACCAGTTCTAAATTTGCTATGAAGAAAGCAAAGGACCTCAATTAGGCAACAGAATACTGAAGAAGGACACAATTGGAGGACTCACACCAGCAGATTTCAGGACTTCCTACAAGGCTCCAGTCATCCAGACAATGTGGTATTGGTAGAAGGCAAACAGATCCCTGGAACAGGAAAAGACACACGAACTCACTCAGTCGGCTGATCTTTGACAAAGGGGTGAAGGAAAAAGGAAGTCTTTCCAACAAATGATGCTGGTACAATCAGAGGTCCATATGCAAAAGAAAAGAACCTAGACACAGATCTTACACCTCACACAAAATTAAGTCTGGAAGAAAACATAGGAGAAAAATCTACATTACTACTTTGGATTTGGCGATAAATTCTTAGGTGCAATCACCAATATCACAACCTGTGAAAAAAAACTGACTTGATTAAAATTGAAAACTTCTGTGCGAAAGACACTGTTAAGAGAATGAAAAGATGAGCTACTGACTGGAAGAGAGTACTTGCAAAATACATACCTAAAAAAGGTATGAAAAATATACAAAGAATTCAAAATTCAACAATAAAAAACAAACAACCTAATTAAAAATGAGTTAAAGATATGAACAGAACTTCATCAAAGAAGGTATCTAGATGGAAATCAAGCACACAAAAAGATACTCAATATCATTTGTCATTAGGGAATTGAAAATGAAAACAAAGAGATTTTACTTCATATCTCTTAAATTGAATAAAATCCAAAAACTGACAATATCAATTTTTTGCAAAAATGCAAAGCAGCAGGGACTCCCATTCATTCCTACTGGGACTGCAAATGATACAGCCACTTTGGAAAAAAATTGCAAGTTTCTTATAAAACCAAATATACTGCACTTCACCCTGCACTTCCATCACACTCCTACGTATTTACCCAACTGCTTTGAAAACTTATGCTCATGCAAAAATCTGCCCATGAATAGTAGTTTTGTTCATAATTATTAAAAACTAGGAACAACCAAGACATCTTTCGAAAGGCAAGTTGATAAAGAAATGATGGTACATCTATGCAATGGAATATGAAGAAATGAGTCATCAAGCCATCAAAAGACATGGACCAACTTAAATGCCTGTTGGTAAGTGAAAGAAGCCGGTCTGAAAAAGCCACAAAGTGTATGATTCCAACTATAGGACATTCTAGAAAAGGTAAAACTATGGGGATGGTTAGTAAATCAGCACTTGCCAGGAGTGCAAGAGAGGGGAGAGTTGAAGAGGTGAAACACAGGGAATTTTTTAGGGCAGTGAAATTGTTCTGTTGGACACTGTAATGATGAGTGCAAGACATTACGCAATTCTCAGAACCCACATAGCTTTATAGCACAAAGAGTAAACTTCATATGCATTGAACAAATCATTTAAGAGTTTGGGGGGGATCCCAGGACGAAATAGGTTTCTTTAAAGATTTTGTTTAATTATTTATTTTTAGAGAGAGGGGAAGAGAGTGAGAAAGAGAGGGAGAGAAACATCCATGTGTGGTTGCCTCTTGCATACACCGGGGACCTGGCCCACAACCCAGGTATGTACCCTGACTGCAAATCGAGTTGGTGACCCTTGGGTTCGCAGTCTGGTGCTCGGTCCATTCAGCCACACCAGCGAGGACTCGGGACAAAATGTTAAATACAACAAAGAATCTCAAAGTATTGCAAATGTGAGAACACCAATGAATGGATTTTGAGAACAGAGTACTGGCCTAAGTAACTTTGGAAATGAGTGGAGTTTGTTAGACTAAAGACAGATGAGTTGGCGATTCTAAAACCATTATCCATGTATATGGAGTTGAGCAGTCGAGTCAATGGATGGAGGGCAGTGGCAACCAGGCTTTGCAATGCTGAAGTGGGAGATGATAGAGAAGCATGGAGGGGCAGCTAGCATGACCCATGTGGTAAGGGGATAGGGTTGGAGACATCAGTAAGTAGGAACTCATGTTTAACTTAACATAGACACAGATGCCTACATAGAGAAATATTTATAGATATGTGTAGATACACAGGTTAGTATAGCCACAAATGTCTCCTTGCTCTATCAGCTGAGAGAACCCAGAAGCAGTGGCACCCTAGAAGCAATGAGCACACCTGGTACTATCCAGACCTTGCTCCCTAATACCAAGGTATTCTCCAGGGAAAATAATCAGCACTGATTACACTGAGACCGGAAATGTACAAAATGAGCCTGGAAGGTCTTGTATTTCCAGAAAGTAAGAAAATGCTCAGGAAACAAATCAACAACAAAAAACAACAAACTAAAACACACACAATGATGAGGATAAGTTAAAGACATACAGGAACAAATGGAAAGAGCTCCCAGTGGTCAAGCCTGGTTGAGCAAGAAATGAAAGTGATATTGTGTATAACCCAAAGCATAAAATGAATACCCGTGAGTTCATAACAATAAAAAGAAGTGACTGAATAAATAAACGAAGAACAGACAAATCTCTTGTGCAGAATTCCAAATGCTTTATGTAGCCACTCCACCCTTAAGAGTGGGCTGTGCATAGTAACTTTCCTCCAAAGAGGACAAGATGGAAAGGGAGGGAGGAAAAAAAATGCAGTAGAGAAAAACCTGGCGAACCCTCCCTGAGCCAGGTGACATGAATTACCATCAACAGTGACAAATCTTGCTGCTCGTCCATCCCCTTGAAATGATGTGATGAGAATAGCTCTTCACACTGCACTTCCCAAAGTACAGTACCCCTGTCTAATTATGAAAAAAAGTCAGACAAATCCCCACTCAAGGGCATTCAAACCAAGTGCCTGAGCAGGTGTCCCTCACACTGTCAAGGTCGCCCAACACAGGGAAAGTGAGTCTGAGAAATGATCATGGCCAGGGGACAGCTACTGAGGCACGATGACTACATACGACGAGAGGTCCTGGATGGGTTCCTGGCACAGAAAAAAGACAGTAGGGGAAAACCGAGGAAGTGTGAAGTAAGGCCTTTCGCTAATAATAATGAATCAGTGACACATCATTAGTTGTGACAAAGGTACTATACTAATGCAAATGTTAATAATGGGGGAGGCTGGGTATGGGATACACAGGAAGCTTCTGGACTGCATTCTCAATAATTATGCAAATCGAAAATTGTTCTAAAATAAAAGGTTTACTGAAAAAAAAATACAGGGAGCAGACTGGCTTTTGGTTCGGATTGTGGTTAGCTGACTCCCGCCCTAGATTCATGTTTCAAACCCGACTACTCACCAGAATCACCTGTCGAACCTTTTAGAAACTTTGTTTTTTAAAAAATAGGCAATTCACAAGCTTCAGAAATGGAGATACTCTGAAAAGTCTCTATCCCACTCACGTCCCCAAACATTCTGTCACCCCAGCAACCTATCGTCACGGCTTTATTTCCCGTGTGTTCTTCCAGTGTTCCTGTCTACAGATGCAAGCAACATGAAAGGGTATTCTTGGTGTTCTCCTTTTCTCCTTAGACACACTCTTAAATACTGTTCCTCCTGTTGCTTTTGCTTTTGCATTCTATATTTCCTAGAGATCTTTCAATATTAGTGCAATCAAATCTTTCTCTTCTCACTCTTATTAAACGAATGTATAGTATTCTAGGTTGAGGTTGGGCCAGAGTTTATTTCATGAGTCTTTTCTAGAATACCATTTGGGTTGTCTCCAATCTTTGCTATTACAAATTATGCTGTAGTGAATAATCCTGTATGTGTGAACTTATAAGTTTGTGGGGATGGCTGCACCC
>PVKM010052988.1:0-10133 GCA_004027735.1 Carollia perspicillata
CGACTGGAAAGCTGCTGTTGCTGAGTGGCGCGGCCATTTCCACCGGAGGGCACACAGGCAGTGTTGCTGCGTCGTGGCCTGTGCGTTTTCAGAGAACCGGGGGACGCCCTTCTCCGATCGAGCTCAGTAAACAGACACTTGAGACATCGTATTGAGTGGAATAGGGACCTCTCTGCAGTGCTCTTAAAGGTTTCTGCTTCCAGCAGCCTGTGGAGGGTGAGGGAGCAGAGGCCGTTTCGCAGGATTGGCTTCCCCCCGGCTGGCTCGCTCAGCCTGAGCCATCGGATTTCCATCCTGAGTATAAAAGAAGCCTCTCACGGTGCTTCCCCAAAGATGTTTTCTTGGAATGACCGAGTTTCTCACAAGTATACATACGTATTTTATGGCTAATGTTGGAACACTGGCTAATTTTGAGGGGTTAAATTAAAAAAAAAAATTTTATCCTCACCTGAGGACATTTTTGTCATGGCTTGCAGAGAGCGGGATCTATGTGAGAGAAGCATCGATTGGTTGCCTTCTTGTACACACTTCGACCACGGCTCGAGTCTGCAACCTGGGTATGTGCCCTGGCTGGGAATTGAACCCATGACCCTTTCGTCTATAGGACAACGTGCCAACAAACTGAGCCACACCGACCAGAGCGAGGGGTTAAATGCTGATAGGTGCAACAATATTATTTTTTGCCTAAATTAACCAGTTTAAAAGCTAGCCCGGTCAATAAGCACTTCATGTGTTTTCAGTATTGTTCATGTTTAAAGACCAAACTCTGGTCAGTGCTTGCACTCTCAGAAAGAACCCTCATTCCACTCCCCAGGCTGACCGGTTCCACGAGAGGCTTCGCTCTGGGGGGCGGGCTTCCTGCGCTGTTGGATTGCAGAGCCGTGCCGCACAGCCGCAGTCACGGACGCTCTCCACAAAGGCTCGCGCTCTCGGAAATTAAAAAGCACTCCATGGATACAGGGCGGCATTAGCATATGCATATGAACATTTTAGCCACTCTTCAGTGTCTTTTCATTATGAAGAATGATGAAGTATAAAATAAAAATTGGAAAGAGCAACAAAAGAATGGACAGTGGAAAGGTTAGATTAGCTGTTCCGGAAGCATCCGTGGGTCCATAAAATGGCATTACCTGTGTTCTCTGAATGTGGCACCTGCCTGTGAGCTGACCCACCAGTAGCCACCGTCACAGGGGCCACCGTGACAGACAGCGACAGCGAGCTGAGGGAAATGCCCAGAGTGAAAGTTCTGAAATGTCTCTTCCTGCCATGTCCCCAGTGCGTTCTCTCCCTGGGAACGTTTTTAGTAGGAGTCAGGTGCCTGCGGCATGAAAAGCTGGGTTGCCTCTACAGGGGTCTTTTCAGTCTTCCTCCTCTCCCAGGCAACAGGGGCGGGGCAGGGAGAGGGCATCGTGACTACAGGCAGGAGGAAAGATGGGTCACGTCCAGAGAGCCACAGGTGGAGGCCAGAGATGTTTTCCCCTTGTTTCATTCACCAAGAAGTGTTCTTAACTTCCAGCATCCACCCACCCTCTGGCTGTCTAATTGCGCCGTAACTGATCTTTGCGAATGATGAGAATGGGAACTGTGGGCCATTTGTTTGCATGTCCTGTATTCTAGGACAGCAATCTTACGTGTGCCTAAAACCCAGCATTCATCGGTGTGCCATCAAACTAACGCTTAGCTTTCTCTAGGGTCCAGGGTAATACTGTGCTCGGAAGAGATGCAGCGTCCTAGACCCAGCCACCTTCTTACAAGATCCCGATGCAGTAGACGATCATAACCGTACAAGATGTGCAGTAATGGGAGACAATGCAGGCCCCACCCTGATTATCACGCCTCCCAGTTAGAATGCGGGTTTGGCCGTGTTTGCTGATGGGCCGCGTACCCAGAATAAGAGTGGTTTACTTCAGGTACGGCTTCCTTTCCCGTAGTGACTTCCCATGACATTCTGGAGGCTTGTGTTCTGTTTGGAATGGGATCGGTGCAAGCGGCAGAGTTACGAGCAGCTAGTAGAGGTAGCAATTCTTGGTGCCAGTCTAGCTAGATAGACTGGTCTAGTAAATATGTGTTTGGCGTCTGTCATACAACAGGTAGAATTTTTAGAAAACAGAGGACTTTCGATAGCAATGAAAACAAACAAAAAAATCTCATATCAGATTGATGGCTGATTAGTTAGGGCTTCACGACGGCCTGTTCAGATATCGGTAGTTCGTCATCAACAAAATCACCCGAATAAAGGGGAGTTTTCCCAACACTAAACTCTTATTACACCTACCAAGAAAGACGTCAAATTACTCAAAATGTATTACAAATGAGAGGTGCCTGTGCTAACAGAATTCTTTGCAAGCTACACGCGAAGGTAAGTACAGAAATTCCTCCCTGACCAGCTTTACCGGGAACCTGGTGGCAGATGTGTTTCGTGGAATTAGTGCCACAGAAGGGGAGAGATTTTGTCTCCTTATGCTGTCTGGAGGAGCTGATGAAGTCTTTTCTTTTTCGAAAGCCAGCGCCCCGGGCATGGCAAAGGCTCTCTGTGCTGAGTCAGAAGGAGCCCCTTCATTTCCATGGTCATCTGGGAGGTACACAGATGTTTGCAGATGCCTGTAAGTCCCAGTCCTCTGGACAAGGAGAGCAAGGGACTCCGACTCTAAAACCAAATGAAAGCTCCTCAAAAAAGATTCAGCACTCTACCGGGGTAAAATTGCCCCAGCTTTGCCTGTAGCCTCATTAACAATGACAATGACCCTAGAAGCAAGCAGGGTCCTTTTGAACCTACGCTCATCAAGCCTGTGGATTCAGGTCTGAGGTCATGTCTTGGGTCCCACTTAACTGAATCCTCTCATCCTCACGTTCAGTACTTCAAAGGACTTCCTTTCTTCCCCTGAAATCCCGAGACAAAGTCGTGAAGATGTGGAAGGACCCGAGGAAGCCGACCAACACCGTCGCCTGGAAGACGGACGCCGAGCAGGTGTGCCAGAGGAAAGACAGGCTGTCTCGGAGCTGGGCACGACCCTTTCAGGTGCGGCTGACCACCAGAGTCTGCGGCTTGGAAGACAGCGCAGCTTCCCAGGTGGCCAGTGCTGCGGGAGAGGTGGACTGCGGTTCCCTCAAAGGACCCGAAGCCTAACTTGCCCCGAGTAAGTGATTGGAGTTGACCTCAACCGGGAAGAAGTATTCTAGAAATGATGTTACTGTTCTCACAGGCTGCCTGGCTGGCCTCTTCACAGCCGGGGTTAGGCTAATTATTTTGAAAATCGCATTTATTAGAAAACAGTGTTATTTGTTGCACTACTTTCTGCATTTGCGGTAACGGTTCCCACAGCCATAGTTCCGATCCGTTCTAAATTGTGCTTTTAGTGTGGACACGGTCTGGACACGGCCGGGCTTAGCTCGCACAGCAGTCTGGTTATGAGCTGGGTACCAGCAGGACCACCTTCACTAGGGACTTCTCACACAACCTAGAGGACCCCGGGGGGGCTGAGTGCGGAGTCTGTGCAGCCGGCAGGTGGGGCTCCATGGGCAGGGCCCCACGGGCCCATTCCAACCCCCACTAGGAATGTGCCTGAGAATACCAAGCCAGCTGAGACATTGCACGGAAGAGCAAAACCTAGCCCCAGACGCTGGCTAAAACTCCAGTGGCTCTCGACGGCCCACGCCCGCCCCCATGAGCACTGAATTGGTGGAGGGCTGCATCCAAGTGTCTCCGAGAGTTCTCCCTGAACGTGACTGTCAGAAGGGGTGCCGGCATCCTCCCCCTCAGCCATCCCCCGGCAAAGTCCAGTGTAAAGAGCCCAAGCCCATGGAACCTGCAGGTTTCCTGGCTGCCTGTCTGAGGAACCTAAGGAGTTCCGAGTCACTTTATAAATAGACACCTTTTTTCTTTTTAAACAAAGAAACTCATTCTATGGCCTCTCTGAACAGTAAGCTTCCCGAAGAGACCTGTAAAGCTTCACACACACTAGTCACCTGTCAGAAAAGTGAGGGGATGGGAAGTAAGGGGAGGTGACACTGCGTGTTACACAGAAGTCACTGGCACTCGAAACAGAGCAAAGTGAAGGCGAAGCGGCTCTGGACTGCCGGGCAGCTCAGGGGAGGCTGTTTCACAGCCGCTCAGTGTGCACGACCCGCTTTCGGGGCCCGCCGTGCACGTGAGGAGCTGGCAGAACACGGAGGCATCTGATCACCGCACTCGGTGCGCTGGCTGCTCCAGCTGCCAGGAAACTCTCCCACCAGACACCTGTGTGGGGGCCCCCCACTGCCTGCTGGTCTGTGCTCAGACTGTGTTCCCAGAGGAGCCTTCCTGGGCCATCCTGGGTCAAGGCCCTCATCCACTCTCCCCTCTGCTTCACCTTCCTGCACAGTTAGTGCCCTATCTAGTGCGTGTGCATGCACAAGCACACCTATACCCGCACACGCCCCACACATGGGCACCAACTGCATCTCTGGTGGGTGTATCTGCCTGTGTCTTCCTCTCCCCAGGTCTGCAGCGGGCGGGGGGGACAGTAAGGGCTTTGGTGTTAGACTAGACTGCATGGGGCCAAGTCCTGGTCCCTCCACTTGCTGTGTGAGTGACGGCCATTCCTTAACCTCTCTGGGCCTCGGTCCTCATCTGTGCAATGGGGACACACCTGTCTCAGCGTTGTTGGTGGATGTGACGTGGAAAATCACGCAGAGCAGTGTTGGGCCCACAGGGCGCCTCGCTCACTATGAGCTGCACACCGCACATTCCCAGCAGACTCCACTCTCCAGGGGCCCCGAGGCCTGGCCCCCCTTTCCCAGCAGCTCCTCTGGAGAGGTGGTGGCGGGGGCAGGGCCCTGCACAGGCTCCGGGGGCTGCAGGGAAGGACTCAGTGCATTCAGCCTGGGTGAGTAGGCTGTGCCTCGTGGGCCGCAGACAGCCAGCCCCTTTTAAACACACAACGGCCGTGTTCCAGCAGCTCACCCCGCAAGCTCTAATCCCCGGAAGGGAAAACGCCCCATCCAAAAGCATTTTAGAGAAGCTGTGGGCAGTGCGTGGGCGCCTCGTTTAAACAGCCAGTTTATCTTGATCATGCTGCCTATGCCAACTTCTCAAACCTCCTGTGAGACAATTTAGGGGGGAAAGTAATAGGAGGAGGACCAAGGGGGTCCTGGGGAACCTCCGCCACTCTCCCTGTGACACGTGGCAGTGAGGACAGGGACAGGCTTGCCCCTGAGGTCAGCAGTGCCTGGGGCTGGGTGCGGTTGTTAGTTCGCCATTCACCCATGCCCTCCATAGTCAGGGGCTTACCAGGCGCCGGCCAGGGAGCAGGTCAGTCCAAGTGATCTGACCCTCATAGACTTGCGTCTCCACGCGCAGTAAACAAGGAGAGGCCCAAGCCCTCTGAATAAGTGCTGTAGAGGAATAATGGGTGGTATCGAGGTAAATGCGGGTGGGGTGCCCAGTCTCTAGGACAGCCATGGAGGAGAAGGAGCCTGATTTGGGGGGCTGGCCTTCGAGGCAGAGGGAGTGGAATGCAATGGGCCCCCCCAGGGCCGGGCAGGGGTAGGCTGGGCAGGAGGAACAGGTGGCTGGGGACGAGGGAGCATTGCGGAGAGGTGGGCTCAGGCTCGGAGCCTTGGTGACCACAGGAGGCTGTGGGTGCAGGTGGGGGGACCCCGTGGGTGGGGGCAGGGGAAAGCCCTGAATCAGCTCAGTCAAGCTTACCAAACGTTTTGGGCACCAACCACAGGTCATGTTCTGGGCTGGATGCAAGGAACATGAACCTGCTCAGTTCTCTCGTGTCCACACAGTGGCCGTCGGAACCCTCACTTCTGTCCTCAAGCTTTGTCTGAATCACCCCCCACCCGCGCCTGCCCCCTCATCACCCCCTGGGGGACTGCTGAATCCATCTCAAAGGACACGGGGCTAAGTTCCCTAATCCTAGCCGGGGTGCTGTGCCCTCTCCACCAAACCACAGCTTCCCGCTCAGCCAGGCAGGGGCCTGCTCTCCAGCCCCCAGGGGTAGGCCTCTGGGCTCTGGACCACTGCCCTGCACCCCCAGCCTCTGCCTCTGTACAGGACCCTTCCCCTCTGTCACTGCTTTTCCTCCAGTGTCTGTCACCCGGAAAAGCAGCAGCAGTAACCACATCACCCCGCTGTGCTCTCTGTCCTGTTTTCCTTCCTTGTCCGGAAACTGTTGCCCACCCTGTGTCTCTGCTTCTTCCCTCCCCTGCTGTCCCCTCCTCGCTGGGAAGCAAGCCTGGCCGAGGGCGGCCGTGCAGAGCGTGACCGCATGCCCTGGGTCCCTCGCCGCAGGCTCCCCTCCCCAGCCTCGCAGCTTCTGGAAAGCTCTTCCTGAGCTTTCCCCTCTGTGCCCATCCCTCCTCTTTAGCGCATGGCTCTGCCACCAGGCTCTGCCACCATGCCCTTGGCAGGTCCTCTCCAGGGACTGGATCTGTGTCCCTGCTCTGTTCCAGGCCATAGTAACCACTCAAAACACATTTGTTAAATGAATTCATGGAAGGCATGCCGTCTGCTTTAGGGGCTTGCCTGCCACTGGAAGAGACAAACTATAAACCCGTGTTGCAAATATAACTTGTAAAGTGTGGGCAGCGGGGCGGGGTTTCTGCAGGCCTAGGCGTGCGGAGGAGGAGTCCCAGTGCGGGAGCTCGGCCCGCCCCCGGAGTGCCGTCCCCGGTCTGTGCAAGGCTGCCTGTCGGTGGTGGTGCCCCACCAGTCCCTGGCACAGGCAGTGCCAGCAGCTGGCTAATGCTCTGCCGGTACTCGGAATGTAAATGTGTCTGTGTTTGTAGGAATAAATATACCATTCAACGGTTACATGTGACACTGGAGAGGGAGAATGGCCTGGTGGCCCCGCCATCTGGCAGCTCCAGCACCAACAAATGCCCTGTGCCACCCTCTTTCCAGCATAGGTCCAGGGCCGGTTTGCATCAAAATGAAGTCTGCGTTGCAGGCTGGGGGCTGCTCCCCTGTCCCAGACCTGCCTGGCTGTGTCCTTCTTAGCTTCGTGGTCTCCCTTCTCATGTCCCGGGCCCGTCCCCTGTGCGGTGGGGGCAGGAGTGCCAGGTACCTGAGGAGTTTCCTGGGAGCATTAAAGGGATTAATGTGTGCAAGCCCGGTCAGCATGGAGGACAGTGTCCGGCCCCTAGAGACCCAGGAGGCGCCAGGCGTGAGCTGCGACTGTGCTTTTACTTCACCATCTCTGCGGCCTGGGGCACTGTTATCCTCTCCGAGCTGCGCCCGGCCCTGCACTGTGCAAACACTCTCTACAGGACTCGGAAATGCTAGCTGGTGGCTTCCCAGGGGCCATGGCTCAGGGATGGGTGCCCCCTGGAGCTAAGGGAGTCAGGCGGAGCGAATGAAAGCACAGCTCGGTCAGTTAAATTCTTACTTCCAATAGATGGCAACTGATGTTTTCAGGTACCTGTGTCCTGTGCAGTATTTGGGACGCAGTAGCACTGAAGAAGCAGCACCGCCGGCGGGTTTCTCAGGACATGGCTGTCAGACCTGCTGGCCTGTAGCTGGCCCTGGTGCAGGAGCAGGCAGCAGCCAGGGTGTGAAACCTCACGGCCCTGCGCCAGCCTCTGAGTCTGGCCTCTCGTGGCCTCGAGCCGTGGCAAGGACTCTTCTCTGCGTCTCCCTGGTGCCCAGCATCCCCTGACACAGAGCAGGCATGCCGCAGAAGCTGCGTCGACTCGCTGACTGGATGAGTGAGTGCACGAATGAGGCTATAGTGAGCCTGAGGTCAGTGCGTGGATCTGAGGGGCCTGGGAAGGCTCTGCCCTCAACGTTTCTGACTCTTGTTTCCCTGGAGGTCTCTAGGCGTCACCACCAGAGAACCAGGCCTCTGAGCCTGTGTCCCTGGAGCCTCCTTAAAGTCCAGGGGACTTTAAGTCCCTGCAGAGTGGCCCTAAGACACCAAGCTGCCTGCAGCCCGAGCACA
Source organism: Carollia perspicillata (assembly GCA_004027735.1). NCBI lineage: Eukaryota > Metazoa > Chordata > Mammalia > Chiroptera > Phyllostomidae > Carollia > Carollia perspicillata. The sequence continues at coordinate 7,926 of PVKM010052988.1, forward strand.
TCAGTGGACTTTGTGGGGGAGTGGTCAGGTGGGGGTGCCCGGGGCCCCGGTTCGAGGATGAGTCCCAGCTCCGCTCGCTGAAGTAGACGTTTATTCTCCCTGTATTTTCCCATTTCCCATCTCAGCCTGGCCGCCCCAGAAGTCGCTGGTTGGCGTGTCCTGGTGCAAGGCATGTGTCACATATGCCGTTTAGGGGACCCAGAGAAGGGGGAGAGAGAGGAGCTCCCCAGAAGGAACTGGGGCAGAGTGAGGAGCTGGAAACCCATTTGGCGGGAGTGAATTGGGAAGACAGCAGGAGACCGGGGGGCTTCCTGGCGTCTTCCTGAAGGGTCCCAGGAGCTGGGGCCTATGAGAGCCCGTGGGAACCCCAGGTAAACAGCACAGACAGGTGTGCAGCGGTGCCCCTGCTGATCCCGTGCTCTGTCCGGCACTGCTCCGCATGCCTGACACGTGCTAACTCTCTGCGCCTTCGTCGGGGCTACTGCTCCTTCCCCCCAAGGAAGCTGAGGGGCAGACCGCTGACCTCGGGAGCCTCTGGAAGGTTTTCTTTGAAGCCTCAGTTTGTGTGTGGTCCTGGGTGAGAGTACAGGCTCTGAGAGTCACTGAGGGTAAATGCATTCAAGCCAGAGGTAACAGAGCCTTGAACCTGAATTTGAGTCAACTTAAAACAAAAGAAATGTGATACGCTGTCAGCTGAAATTCAAACTCCCCGCACGCACTCCTTACGGACACTCATTCTTTGACTCCACTTGGCCTCGGCCTGACCTGGCTCAGGTAAGTGCCAGAAAAGAGCGTTCTCTGCCCTCGGAACTGCGGCTTCCACCCTCCAAGGAGTGGCTGGGGGAGGGCTTGTCTCGGACTCAGTCCTTGTCACCCATCGGAGCTCCCCCGGGGGTGGGTGGGGTTGGGATAAGGTACCGCTGCTCCGCATGCAGGCACCCGGGCCCGAGCTGCGCCCCACCAGGAGGGCTCTGAGTCATCGTCTCCAAGGCCACCAGGGGCAACGTCAGCCTGTGGGTCCCGGGCCACCCTATGTGACACCTCAGAATCCCAAGGAGCTTTTTAAAACACACGGATCCCGGTACGAGAGCTATGGGCTCTGACTCAGTGGGTCTGGGCGGAGCTCCTGAGACCCGTATTTTGGAAAGCACCCCCAAAGATCCTTATGAGGGGTATGTTTGGGAGGCACCTCCTGTCAGTTCAGGCTTCCTCCCTGCCCTTCCCTGTCAACAGCTCATCCAGCCTCAGTTTGGATACTCTCGGTGACGGGGAGCTCATTGCTTCACAGTCATGTGCTGTTAGGTGTTCTGAATGCTCAGAAGTTCTTCTTACACCGAGCCGAAGGTGGGCCTCCCACTGCCATTTCTGACCCACGACCCTCAGGGAGAACAGCCACTGGGTGCCTGTTCGCTGGACCTGCTGGTTGACCCCCCTGTAAAATCCGCAGCCAGACCTGAGCCTTTCCTTCCCAAAGGGCCAGCCGGGAGAAGAGGCAGGGCGGCCGCCCTCCTCCTGTGCAGACGCTGTCCCGGCCCCCTCCCCTCCCCGGGAGGCTGTTTAGGTGGAAAAGCCAGTGAAACAAAGGACGCATCAAACCCAGCTCGGCCCCAGCCTCACCCTCTCCTGAGCCTCATTCCGCAATGGTTTTGGCTCTTTCTGTTGTAATTACCTTAACATTTTTATTCAGTCGCGACCAGAGTGTGTGCTGCTTTATATTCTGCCATTTTCATAAAGCACTGGGTTTTTTTTTTTTACATCTCTGCATAGTCTTCCTAATTGTCACTGTAATGAGTGCACAGCTTGGCATCCTGCGGCCCGGGGCCCAGTCCCCGCCTTCCGCCAGCACACTGCGGGCGCCCCTGGCAGGCCGTGCTCCTCTCCATTCGCTGGGCGCGTGCCCTGTGCTAGCCCCTCATGTTCACTCGGCTTCGTTCTCCAGGCCCACGCCTTCCCCGTGCTGCAGGCCTGCCACTTGGGGCAGCAGTAGGGTGTCACACCCTTCGTGGCACCGTCCGTAGGGGCCACAGGAGCGGCTACTTCACACGTCACCTATCAGGCCGCCCTTTGCCGATAACCACCAGCATTTGTGGAGCTGGGCCATCAGGGCCCTCTCTGAGCTGCATGTCACCTCAGGCCGTTCTGGAGGTGACAGTGAGACCGCACACCCAGCTCCCCGGACAGCTGGGGAAAGTGTGGCTCAGGGGGTCC
>PVKM010052989.1:0-10121 GCA_004027735.1 Carollia perspicillata
TGGGCCTGTTGATTTTGCCTTAAAAAATTAACCGGGCATGAGTTTGCGGTTTGCCTCACCCCTAACCCCGAAAAGGCCGGGGTGGGCAGAAGGCCGCCAGGTTACGCAAGAGGCCACTGGCCTCCCCACGCACATCCTCCGCTTTGCCCTCCAGAGGGGAGGTTTTTGCCTAAGAGTCAACAGTTTGCTAGTTCCCCCTGTTCTGGGTTGTGAGCAAATTTGCTCTGTTACCAAAGAGAGATAAAGGCAGCTACGGGGAAGCTTTCCAAACAGGGATGCGACGCGGCAGCTTTTGAGTCGGGATTCGAGAATCCTGCAGTGTCAGAGCCAGGAGAGCTTCTCGGAAGAGGTGGCCTGGGGCCGTTCAAAGTGGGTTCGGAGGTTCCCCAGAGCCAAGGCAGGTGTGCACAGGCCCTGCTTCACCCGGCACGTGCCTCTTGGGTGTGCTGTTCCTTAATAATTCATGTGAAAGCTTGAGCTAGATACAGGTGGTGAGCGCCAGACAACTGCAAGTCCAGACTCACCCCCTCACTCCCTGTACGGATGCGGAGATTGAAGCTGGAGGGAGGAAGGGGTCCGTGCAAGGACAGAGGCCATTCCAGGGATCCTGGGGCTCCAGCTAGCATAGGGGAGGCAGGAGCTAGTTCTGAGACTCAGCGATGTGCCCTGTGTGTTAGTGAACAGGATGGTCCTTCCATGCCCTCCTCCACCACGCCCCCTCCCTCCTGGAGCCAGCTCAGATCAGAGTGGTGCCCGAGACGACTGGAAGGCCTGCGTCAGGGGACTCACCTGGCTTTGTGTCCTGTGGGTCCTCAAGGAGCAGCCGGGAGCTGTAAACCAGGGGCTCCAAGTTACAACCCATTTAGCCACGTCCTCTCTCTGCAGGCATCAGGCCACAGAGAAGGATGCAGAGCCCTACCCTGACTCTCTCAACCTCTCTGCGCCTCAGTTTCCTCACCTTTAAATTGGGAGTAACAACCCCTAACTCACTGGGCTGCTGTGAGGCTGAAACAGACGGTGCTCCGCGCAATGATAACCACGCCGATGTTTCTAAAGCGGCTTGGGGAGCTTTCCATGGGTTTAGTCGCTCACCCTCACAACCCCTCTGAGATGGGCAATGTTTCTGACACCCAGACCTGAGGCACAGAGAGGTTGAGCCACATGCCCAAGCTCACACAGCTTATAAGAAAGATCTGGGATTCCAGCCCAAGCAGTCTGGCTGCAGACTCTGTGCTCCCAGCCCCGAGGCTACCCTGCCCTCCAGGGCACACAGTAAGTGCTCAGTGAAAGCTGGCCAGTGGGAGGATAAAATAAGTTCCATCCCAAAGCACAGGTGGGTTTTATGCATGGACTGTGAGGGCTGGAAGGCGATGGGGAAGGAAGACATGCCTCTGGGCTGGAGTGGGCAGGGATGGATTCCCAGAGAGGGTGGCATCCTAAGCAGAGAAATGTCCAGAAGTGGAGAAAATGGTGTGGCCAGACAGCAGGACATTGTGGGAGGTGCTGACCACGACTCAAGGGGCAGGGGAGAGAATATGGTCGGGAAAGCGATCAGGAAGGGAGCCAGGAAGGAGGACTTGGGCCTGTGTGGGCGGGGCCTCCCCACAGGTTGTCTCCTGCCTGGTGGCTTGTGACTTCTGGGCTGAGGCCATTGCTGTCCTGTTTGTGCTTCTCCCCTCTGGTTACGGTCCTGACTTTATCTGCAGAAGCGGCCTTGCGAGGTAGATGGGGACTGCCCAACCCCTGCAGGGCCTGAAGGACGAGGGGGAGCCTGGCCCAGGCCCTGTTCTGGGGTGAAGGAGAAACCCGCATCCCAGAAACCACCCAGGGTCTCCCTGCGCCCTTGTTCTGAAGGGCTCCAGGGATTGCCGGGAGGTCTCTGGAGTGAAGTGCAGGGGACCACCGAGTCAGGCCGGGGTCACTGCGTGTAGTTGTGTAGGTAGTTCACTGCACAGGGCTTCTCTGGCAAGCAGAGGTGGAAGTCCAGCCCTGTTCCACTTACCAAGCCAAGTGCCCATGGGGATTGCCTGCCCAGAGAGGGGTGTCTTTTCCTTATTTTCATAAAGGCTCCATGTCAGCCCTGCCCCGGCTCTGTTTCCTGCCACTGTGCGACCTTGGGCAAGGCCATTCCCCTCCCTGGCCCTGGTTTCCCATTTGAAAAACTGTCTAGCATAAGGCAAGGATTCAACCCTGATAGTGAAGTAGAACTGCTGAGGCCTTGTAAAAATACTGATGCCCAAGCGCCATCACAGACCAATGATCAAATCTTGGGGCAGGGGTGGGTGTGGGTGCAGGGTATCAGTATTTTTTGAAGTTCCTGGGTGATTCTGATGTGCAGCCAAGATTGAGACCCACTGTGGGAGGGCTTGAAATTCGGAGCAGGAAAGGCCTAGAGCTGCATCTGAGTTCTGTAGCTCAGTACCTGCAACGTCAGTGGGTCTCAGTTTGCCCATCTCTAAACTGGGAATAATGACAGCTTCCTCATAGAGCCAGAATGCCAATTCAATGAGAGGACATTCAGACAGTGCTTGGCATTGTGGTTGGCAAGTAGGAAGCTCCTGATCCTCGGTACCAACGGCCATTATTTTGCTGCTAGCAGAATGAGACTGACTTCTAACACAGGGCCCAAGAACCCAGGCTGGGAGCCAGGCTTTCTCTGCTCCTTGGGCCAAGATCTAGTGCGTCACATTCTTGGCTGCACACCTGTCCTCTTGTGGAGGTGTGTGTGATGATAATGATGATTTGACAGTTTACCTAATTTGTTAGATTTTTTAAATTTATTTTTTGGATTGATACTACATTCACATGGTTCAAAAATAAAAACGAAAAGCAATAGGTGTCCTGTGACGGGTCTCGCTCCCACCTCTGTGTCCTGACCACCAGCCCACTACCCTCCTCACCGTAAGTAACCACTGCTCATGCTTTCTTATGCGATTTCCAAGTTTTCTTTATACAGACCAAGTGGCGTATAAGATCACGTTATTGTCCCCCACCCTCACACTGTTCTGTGCCTTGCCTGCCCTTTGAACGGCTTTTTCCATGGCAGTTACGAGCAAGCTCTGAGCAAGGAAGGGTTCTTGGGCCCTTCCCAGGTGAGGAAACTGAGGCCGGGACTGCTGAGTCACTGGTGTTTGGGCTCTCTCTCCCTGGCCCCAGGGGCATGTTTGTCCCCCTGCTCCAATGTGGCCTTCCAGGAAACCTGGCCAAAAGCGTTGGAGCCTGGCTGAAATCTGTCCAGGGCGGGCCTGGCAGGAGGTGGAGTGGGGGTGGGCTGTCAGGGCCTGGTGGTGTCCAAGCACCAAAGTCGCTGAGGGGAGAAAGCAGGAAAGAAACATGTTTACAGTCTTCCAGGTGGTAACCCAGTGAGGGGAAGTGCACTGGACGGGACAGTTAGGGCCTGCAGGTCGGGCCCTGCAGCAGAGTGGAGCCCGGGAGGAACCTCTGCCAGCCTCAGGGCTGTGCTGGGGGCAGGAGAGGGCAGAGGAGGGGATGCAGGGAGGGAACGGAAACGTGGCTATGGAACAGGCCCAGGGGAAAGAAGACTTGAGGGGACCCCATTCCTGGAAGTCAGGGAGGAGGATTTGGAATTCAAGGCGGAAGGGATAATTTAAGTAAATGTTTTCTGCCCGGGCCACCTCAGGGCTCCCTTTGGATTCTTGATCTGCTTCCGTGTACTGACTCACTCACCTTGGACAAGTCACTTTCCTGCTCTGTGCCTCAGTTTCCCCAAAGTCAAAATGAAGACTATTAGGTAGCTGATCTTTAGATAGCTTTGGAGCACCCCTAAAGGACTCTACGAGGCTCCCCTTCCCTTGTTGAGGAAATCTGAATCCTGCCCTGATCAGAATGGGGGAGCACATCACGACACTGGGCCTTCCTGGGTGGGGCTTGGGGGTGCAAGGTTTCTAATTGCTCCAAAATCTAGACTCCTTCCCTCGGTCCTGCGTCTGTCTCCCACCGCCCCCGTCCTCCTCTCCTGTTTTTCGTGGAGTCGGGACCCTACCTGGCGGGTCCCAGGGGAAGCCCCGGCCCCAGTCTGACATCCTCCTGCTGGTGCTATGGGGCCCCGAACAGGGGGCAGCCTCTTCTCCCTCGTGCAGCTCCCACTGCCGCCCTGGCACCCAAGACCCTGCAAGGGCTGCTGGGCAGAGTTAATCTCTTAATACTGGTCACAGTGAGATTTCAGGGACGGTGGGAGGCAGTCTCCATGGAAACTGCAGGCCCGCCCAGGACCCATGCAAGGAATTAGCCACAGGGGTCACTGAGGGGGTCCTAGAGACCCAACCCAAATGGGGATAGGAGACAGTGGCCGGGACTCCTGGGTCTTGCCCCCCGCCTTCTGATGTCTATCTGGAGAGGGTGTGAAATAAACCATACCCCTCACACTGCCTCAGTGTTCTCCTGCCAAACTGGACAGAGCCGTACTCACAGGGGGAGCCCTGTCACCTTTCTGAGCCTTAGTTTCCTCCTTCTCCAACCAGGGTGACGATCCTTAACTCAGAGGCTTTTCCAGAAGATTGCAGGCTTCAGAGTCTGCCAGGCCTGAGTTTGAAGCCAGGCTTTTCCCGCTGAGACTGTAAACCTAGGACAGGCATTTCACCTCTGTGAGCTTCAGTTTCCTCCTCTGTACAGTGGGCACAACCTCGACTGTGCTGACCGGTAAGCACTGGCACTCAGTGAATGCAAGTCCCCTCACCTCTCTCTGAGCCCCCTCAAACCGCACCTCTGCCCGCCAGCCCCAGCCACCTGCAGTTTTCAGAATCCCGCAGCCTCGCCTTGCCCCGGCCTCTGCACGTGCCAGGCCGTCTGCCCAGAGCAGCTGTCACACCTCCTTTTTCAAATCCTCCTCCCCTAAGTCCCATCTTCGTCCTCTCCTCTGCGTGGCCCTGCTGGCTTGGGCAGGGCCTGGGCTCCTCCTCTGAGCTCCCACAGTCCCCCGAGCTTTACATCATCGAAGTTTAATCCGGAGGTGGTTACTGGTTATTTATCTGCCTTCTCCTGCATCACCCTTATATTCTCAGCACGCAGCTGGCACGTAATATAATGGGCTGGGTAAATAAATGAGTGAGTGAAGGAATTTGTCCATCCAATCATTCGACATTCATGCAGCACCTTCCACGTGCGCTGTTGTGGGTGTTTCAGCAAATAAAAATACAGGATGCCTCATTAAATTGGAACTTCAAATAAACAATGAATAATTATTTTAGTATAAGTATGTAGCCAATAATGCATGGAGCATACTTACACTTAAAACGCTTTCATTGTTTATCCTCAAGTTCAAGTGTAACGAGGTTCTCTGTATTGGGTCTGGCCATCCCATTCCCCCGCTCACACAGCTTTGGTGAGGAGGCATGGTAGAAACATACAGTAAGCCAGCAATTAACTTTTTTTTAAAAAAGGAGAATTTCAAATACTGGATGTTGTAGTGCCTTGGGGACAGTAGGGAGCATCCCTGCATAGGGTAATCTTGGGCTAGTGGCCTTTATCCCTGTGGGACAGTTCTAAGCTCCAGTGACATGCTACGTTGTACAAGTCCTTTGAGGATCTCAAAGGGCACTGTGGAGGCTGTTACTCTTAAGAGAAGGGCTCGGAGGCAGGCAGAAGGGCGGCAGCAGGAGGGGGCTGCCGAGTTTCACTTGTCATGACTCCACAATTTCGTAATTTGGTTCTGAGCCTGCACAAAGCTTCGTGAACTGCATGCGGTCCCACCTCTAGGTCAGCAAATACTTTTTGCAGGGATGAGAGCCAGAGGAAGGGACCGCGTGCAGAGAAGCGTGACCACCTGTCCCGTGGATACCCTCGGGCGCCGCGGAAAGCACGAGGGCATCCGACAGGAAGCAGTCAGGAGCCGCCCGCGCTCTAAGCGTCTTGGGCTCCTCCTAGTGGCCAATACAGGAACCGGCTCTCAGAAACCTTTAAATAACCACACTGGCTTCACCAATCACCTCGAGGGTTGCATTACAATCCCACCAATCACAGGCCGAGACGGACTACGTCTCTCCAAAATCAGTGAATGACAGCTCAACCCAACTAACTGGGTTTAGTTAGGGACAAGCCAATTTCCCTCCAGTCATGCACATCAACACCCGGCCACTGCACCAACCAGAACACGAGATTTTAAAACTTGTCTCCCCAAGGCCGGCACCGCGCTGCAGTTCCACCGTCGACGAAATGTATAGCCCCAACCCCAGGCTTTGTGGGGGCTCCGTGTGGGATCCCTCATTTGCATTCAGGGGTGTTTATATATCTTAACATTTCATGATACCATTACTATAATAATAATTAATGTGTGGGTCCGGAAGACTGGGGAAAGCATGCTTTTTGGAGTTAGACACACCTCCATTGGAGTCCACTACTAGCTTTGTAAACTAGGACAACGCACTTTCCTTCCTCCCGCTTTCACAGAGAATATTAATAATAATACCTACTTTGATCGTCATGTTCCAGCATCCCACCTGCATCTCAGTCATTCCAGCCCAGATCCCGGAAGTCACTATCTCTGTGTCCTTCCTCCTGTCCCTCCCCACTCACCAGAAAGCCAGTTCTTGCCGCCTCCAACAGCACCCCAATCCGTCACCATCTTTTCCTCTCCACCACCTCCAGCCGTGCCCACATCACCATCATCTCTGCGTGTCTGTGGAAGTCTGTTCATTCACTTCTCCTGTTCCTCTGCTTGCGTCCCATACCCGCTCTTCACCCAGGGGCCGGGGATGATCTCGTACCAAGGGACTGCGTCAGGTCCCTACCTTACTTAAACTTTTACACGCAGCGGTGTCCAACCTGCGGCCCACAGGCTGCCTGCAGCCCAGGTTGGCTATGAATGCAGCCCAACACAAAACCACAAATTTACTTGAAACATAATGAGGTTTTTTGTGTGTGATCATGTGTCACAATGTATTTAATGTGTGGCCCCAAACAATTCTTCTTCTTCCAGTGTGGCCCAGAGATGTCAAAAGGTCGAACACCCCTGTCATTTTCCTATGTGCTTATAACAAAACTCAAAATTCAAAACTCCCAGGGACTGTGAGGCCTACCTAACTGGTTTCTGTATCTCTGTATCTTCAACCCAATTTCATTTCACTCACCCCCGCCGCAGTGGCTGCAACCACACTAGCTTTTTTTTTTTTTCCAGTTCTTTTTAGTTTTTCTTTCCTGTCTCAGGGCTTTTACACATCTCCTCCACCACCATTGAGGATATGATCTTTGTCTGTTGTACCCCCAGGGGGCACCCCACATCTTGAACAGTTTAAAATTAAACACATAACAGATGCTTAACAGATACTTACTGGATGAACGACAGAAAGATTTTTGAGGAAAAACTGATATAACGTGCATGAAGTGCTTGCTACATACTATGCTTTTCAATGAAAAGGATTCTATGCTCAGGGTAGAAAATGTGGAAAATAAAATAAAGAGGGCAGATTAAAAATCATGGTGCCCCTACAGTTGGAAGGGTTCAACTCTTGTTGACCAGGGTCTCTCGACCTTGGCACTATTGACATCTTGGGCTAAATCATTCTTTGGTGTAGGGGCCGGGCTGTCCTGTGCGTTCCAGGATACTTAGCAGGCTCTCTGGCCTCCACCAGCTAAATTCCACTAGCGCTCGCCCCTCGGGGTGTGCCAACCAAAATTATCTCCAGACATCGCCATATGTTTACCCCTGGTTGAGAACCCCTGTGTGAAACCTCTGGACTTAGAGGAAAATTTCTCCCCAGAATTCAGTCTGTCCATAAGAATCATGTGCAGTCATTGTTAAAAATCCAGATCCCTCAGGTCCCACCTCAAGGCTCCAGGGTCAACAGCAGGCCCAGCTGTCATGTGTTTAATGAGCTTCCACCTGCTTCTGATGCACGGAGCCCTCAGAAGCCACTTCGAAAACTCCTCCGGGAAGCCTCCCTGATAACCAGATAACCAAGCGCTGGGTGAGGCTCCCTTCTCCATTGAACCCTACCCTTGAATTTCTCTCCTTTCCAATTACCCATTCCTGGACATCTCTTCAAAGTGGTGACAGAACCACCTCCTAGCTGAGCCCAAGGCCCAACTGCCTCATGTACCCCCAGGGAAGAAACAAAAGCTGACCACGAACTTCAGCTAAACCCACTGATAAAACAACAGCGTCCCAATCAAAATGGATCCCGCCATGCTGCCTGGGAGAAGTACTGGCTTAGCAGGATGGGGGGGTCGGACTGTCTTTGCCTGTTGGAACACAGTCCCTTCCCTGAGAACAGGTGCTGAGGCAGAACAACCAAAGAGTCACGACTTGGTCTACCTTCTAGACCCATCTTTCAGGCTCGCCTACTCATGGTCTGTCTGTGAGCTGTTCTCAACAATTCCACTTCTCCCTTCTCAGGAACATGTTGGGTTGGCACTCCCTTGCCGCCTTTGAAGTTGGATGTGACCGTGTGACCTGTCTTGGCCAATGAAATGTGAACAGAAACAATCGGTGTCACACCTGGGCAGAAGGTTTAAGAGCCGGTGCTGAGGTTGCTGTGGAACCGAGGATAGATACGGAGTCACCGGGATGAGAAGAGCCCCCTGCTGACCCACGCCGCGCATGCACCGTGGGTGAGCAGCAGCTCTCCGCTGTGCTGGCCCCTGAGACTGATGCCATTTTTGGTCCTTGTGGCATAGCCTTGCCTATCTTGACTGAACACAGTCTTTCCAAAGCTTCACTGATGTTCCTATGACCGTTACGATTTGTCATATCTGAAAACCACTTAGGCTATCAACATTTTTCTTAACATCAACTCGCTTATTTCAACTTAGGTTTATTTTAGAAGGATGTGTTATTACCACCAAATGAAACACCAATATCATAAGTAGAAAGCAATGGGAAAATAGACAGAATGAAATAAACTTATGTTCTATCTTGACTTACTACTGTTGCCTTTGGAAGCCCTTTGGGCCCTTGGTCTGTTCTCTTTTTGTTTTGGGTTTTTTTTGTTTGTTTGTTTTTACAATGATTTCTTTTACTGTTGTTCAATTAGAGTTGTCCCCATTTCCCCCCATTACTCTCCCCTGCCCTACCCACCCCCACCTCCCACCTTCAATCCCCTCCTTGTCTTTGTCCGTGGGTCCTTGTTCTCTTTTTGTTAAAAAGAAAGAGGGAGAGAGAAAGAGAGAGAAAAGAGAAGAGAGGGGAAGGGAGGGGAGGGGAGGAGAGGGGAGAAAGGAAGGAAAAAAAGAAAAGAACATCTCTAACCACGTGTCAATCTTTTGGGCTCCAGAAAGGTGGCTGAGGTTTGTCAGATGTTTGAAGGCAGCTCGGTATAAAGGCTGGGAGCACAAATTCTGGAACCTGACTTTCTGGCTCGAATTCTGGTTCTTCCATGGACTAGCTGTGTGACCTTGGGTGACCTTGGGTGAGTTACTCAAATGCTCTGTTCTTTGGCAAAATGGGGAGGACGATGTGTGTGTCGCCGGGTTGCCGTGGGCACTGTCTGTGCTAACACATGGACAGAGCTACGCTGGCGCACGGTGAGCATCGGTGAGCATCGCGCAGTGTTCGCTGTGCGCTGACGGCAGATCAGGGTCCAGGTGGATTTGGAGAAATGCTTGAACTCAGTGAAGAGGGAAGAGAAACCCTTCACATCGGTTAAAAGCAAATCCCCGGGACAGCGTGGGTCGGGGGAGCTGCTCTAACGGCAGGAACATGGCGAACTCCTAGAGATTTTGTTGAGCGGCAGCTGCCCAAACCTCTGACTGAGTGATTTTCAACATTTGTCATCTTATGGCACACATAAATCATTTAATCACTAAACTTCTATGGCACACCAAAACATATATATTTTTGCCAAATTAACAAAACGAGAGACCTATAATTTAAAAAACATTAAAAATCAATGAGAGAGATATTAATTTTTTGTTTCACTTACTCAATGTATTCATTGGTTACTTTTTTTATGTGCCCTGACCAGGGATCGAATCCACAACCTAGGCATAATGGGACGATGCTCTAACTAACTGAGCTACGCCAGCCAGGGCTAAAAAAAATTTTTAAATGTGGCTACTAGAGATAGGTGAGTGGGGCCATATAGAAAACCTAGACACGACCTATATTTATTTGAAAATGGGAGACCAAAGCAGTTGGCTTTGCACAGCAGTCAAGGCCGGATGTCCTA
>PVKM010052990.1:0-10126 GCA_004027735.1 Carollia perspicillata
AAAATGTCACCTGAACTTAACAACATTTTACAGGATGTGATTAAAATGATCAACTATACTGAAGTACGTGCCCTTAACTCACATCTGCTCGCGCAGCTCTGTGAGGAGATGGACGCAGAGCACACACGTCTCCTCCTACACACAGACGTGAGGTGGCTTTCTATAGGTGGATTGCCGGCCAGAGTGTTTGAGTTACGAGAGCCACGCCAGAGATTTCTTTCAGAAAAACGGTCACCACTGGCAGCACATTTCAGTGACACAGAATGGGTCGCAAAACCTGCTTACTTGTGTGACATAGTCGACCTGCTCAACGAACTCAATCTGTCACTTCAGGGAGAATGACAACTGTGTTCAAACCAGCAGTTAAAGTGGCTGCATTCAAAGCAAACTGGAATTTGGGGGCAACAAGTGAACATTGGGATGTTTGACATGTTTCAAACATTAGCAGAGATTTTGAAAGAGGCTGAGCCAGGGCCTTCTTTCTCCCAGCTGGTGCATGGGCGCCTATCTCAGCTTTCAGAAGAGTGTGAGCGTTACCTCCCAACCACAAAAGACCCCCGAACTGAGACGAAATGTGTCCCCACAACGTATCTGTGAACAAGCCAGGTGCATCGACTGTGTCCGGCTAGAAGAGGATCAACTGCTTGAGACTGCAAGTAACAAGCCTTAAAAGTATGTTCGGAACAACTGCAAACGTCCGTATGTTCTGGATTAAAGTCCGTTACAGGCGGAATATCCTGACATTGCCACGAAAGCCCTGAGAAGCCCGCTTCCATTTCCAACATCCTGTCTTTGTGAAGCAGGGTTTTCCGCAGGGACAGACACCGAAATGAGACTACAGAGTAGATGACATAAACAACACAATTCAGTTGTCACAGTCTCCCGTCACCCCCAGATGGACCCATCTAGTTCCAGGAAAACAAGCTTAGGGCCCCCACTGATTCTGAGTTATGGTGAGTTGTATAGTTATTTCACTATATATTACAATGTAGTAATAACAGAAATAAAGTGTACAATAAATGTACAACGTTTGAATCATTCCCTAACCATCTCCTTCCCTGCCTTCCCAGTCTGTGAAAAAAATGTCTTCCATGAAACTGGTCCCTGGGGCCGAAAAGGTAGGGGACTGCTGGCATAAAGCGTTACTTGAATATGTTACTTTTTGAAATCTGTAGGTCTCTTTGCCTCACTGTGGGGGAGTGAGGGGGAGTGCCTCACCTGGGAGGAGTGTGTCTGTTCTGAAATACTCAAATAAATGTCATAGTCTCACCCTGTACAGCACAAATACATTACATGCAAAATATATTTGAATTCCTCATCACTGCTTTAAAGTTTTTAGAAAATGTATATTTAAAAAATTACATGTAGTACTTCCATTATTTGAGGTATTTCTAGCAATACAACTCAAAATAAAAATCCCATAATAATGATGCACTGACTCTGCAGGAAAGTCAAAGATATGAAAGTAGAAATAAGGCAGCTCTTGATGTATTTAAATTTTTATATAACAGTTATATAAAATAACAGGTGAAAAACTTAAGTCTGGATAGCATCTTATCACCTAGTCCCATTTCCACTGATAACTGCTGCTTCCTTCAAAGTTTAATTAAATTATAAACGCACACCTGCAGAATATTTGTGTGTTTTAAAAAGTCATTAAAAGTGCAATATACCTTCCTGTTTGGCCAATTTTAATGAATATATTTGCATTTAATGCTGGCAGCCTGCCTTTCGAGCTTTCCTGTTCCTTTTCCCTGCCTCTATCCCCAGCAGCCAGATTTCTAAGGTTAAGACGAAAGGCTTTGTGAAAATGTCATAGGTTTGTTCTCATCAAAAAAAAAAATCTCTAAAGTTCTTTTCTTATAGTTTACTTCAATGTCATTTCAAATAAAAGAAAATTTATCATCCCAAATATAAAACCAAAAATGTTTTATACTGTTATGAAAGAATTTATTATATATATTCTTTCTTTCAATGGACACATTTAGCACAGTTCATCAAAATGACATGAAACCATTTTACTTTCATTACAATCCCAAATCACAAGTTTATATATATACTTAACATCTTAAATTATAGTTAACATTCAATATTAACAGTTTCAGGTGCATAGCATAGGGGTTAGACATTTATGGTAACTTACAAAGTGATTCCCCAGGTAACTCTAGGACCCCTGGAACACTGTGCATGGGTAATGCAATATTATTGACTGTATTCCCTATGCTGTCCTCTACATCCCCATGACCATTTCGTAACTGCTAATTTGTACTTCTCAATACCGTCACTTTTTTCACCCAGGCCTCCACCCCTCCTCTCTGGCAACCATCAGTTTGTTCTCTATGAGTTTGTTTCTGCTTTAAAAAAAATAAACGAAATCACTTTATTGTACCACATACAATAATAAACTCAAATGAATTAATGACTTAAATTTAAGACCCAAAACTATAAAAGTCTTTGAAGCAAACATAGGCAATAAAGTCTGTGACATTGCTCTTAGTAATATTTTTTAAATAGGTCTCCTCAGGCAAGAAAAACAAAGGAAAAAATAAACAAATGTGCCTACATAAAGCTAAAAGGTTTTTGCACAGCAAAGAACACGATCCACAGAACAAAAAGACAACCTACTGAATGGGAGAGGATATTTACTAATGATACATTCAAAATATATAAGAAATTCATGCAACTTAATACCAAAAAGACAGGCAATCTTATTAAAAAATGAACAGAGGACCTGAATAGATATTGCTCCAAAAAGACACAGAGATATGGACTATAGACATATGAAAAGATGCTCAACATCACTAGTCATCAGAGAAATGCAAATTAAAGCCACAATGAATATCACCTCACACCTGCCAGAATGTCTATGATCAAAAATCAATACAAGTGATGGCAAGGTTGTGGAGAAAAGGGAACCTTTGTGTACTCTGGGTGGGATTTCAAATTGATGCAGCAACTATGGGAAACATAATGGAGGGGCCTCCAACAATTAAAGATTGAACCACCGTATGACCTAGCAATTCCACTTCTGAGTAGTTATCCAAAGAAATCCAAAACACTAATTCAAAAATATGCATGCTGTGAATCCTTACGTTCACTGTGGCATTATTTACAGTAGCCAAGTTAATGGAAGCAACCTGTGTCCACAGGTAAATGAATGGATAAAGAGGAGTTGGTATGTACATACAGTGGAATATTCCTCAGCCATAAAAAAGAATGAAATGTTACCATTTGTGACAACATGTATAGACCTAGAGGGTATCCTAAGTTAAATAAGTCAGACAGAAGAAGAAAAGTGCCATATGCAGCACTTACATGTGGAAACTAAAACCAAAATAAACTAACAAACAAGTTTATGTCTTAAGCCTTATTTTTTAGAAAGGGTTATGTGGGAGTAACCCCTAAAATATATGATGAAGAAATTTGCTTTTTCCTTGGAACAAGTGTATGTCATTATTTGTTTAGAAATTATATATATGTGCATATATATTTATGCATAAACCATTGCATAAGAAAAAGGAGTTTTAAAGTATATTGTTGATGTGATTTTTGGTTTACTGAGGCTGTACTTACATAATTATTTCAAAATAATTACTTTATTACCAAGTTTGATTTGTCATGGTTTGTGAAAGTTCCTGATTCTTGCATGATCCCTTTGTTTCATGAAGATTTATAAACTAGTAATGGCCAGCAACTTCCAGTTATATCTAATCCTGCAACAGTGTCATGACATCAGATAGGCCAAATAACTCATCTGGAACAGTCATCTCTCTGCATGAAACGAATTTGATGATGTATTGAATAATGTTAAGAATATTCTTTGAATCTTTCAAAACAGAGATTATAAATACTTGTTCTGATCATGTACTCCTATAAAAGTAATACACCAAAGTTTAGTGGCTTAGAACAACAGCAATCAATTTACTGTGATCTCTCATGGTTCTTGCTTGGGGTCTTTCATGCAGGTGGCCGGTGGGTGATGGCTAGGGCTCCAGCCATCTCAAAGCTTCTTCTTCTTTATGCAGATGTCTGGTTGTTGATGTGGACAGTCAGCTGAGACAGCAGCTGGTGTCCAGCAGAACACCTACTCATGGCCTCTTCATGCGTTCTGAGCTTCCTCACATCATGGAAGCTGGGATCCCAAGCAACCCAAGCCTTAAAGTTATGTAGCATCACATTCTTCACGATCACCAGCATACCCAAGTTCAAGGGGATATAAAAGACCCCATTTAGCAATGGGAAAGGTATCAACATGTCATTGTAAGAAAGTGTGTGGAGTAGAAAATTCTGTGACGTCCCTCTTGGAAAACACAATCTGCAATAATCATTATAGTCTAGTGCTGATAAAGATTATTCCTTAAATTATCTTGCAAATGACCTTAGATACCCATCATAGAAACCATATTTTCTACTTAGCCCATAGCACGTTTTCCCATATTCTTCTTCAGGGGTTGCCAAACAGTGCTAGAGTCCTACTCTGGGCCCAGAACTATTTGTAAAACTATTTTTTTCTTTTTTTTTTGTAACCTGGTATGTAAGTCATGTAAATGAAAGACTATCAGAAATAATTATCTTTCTGGAGTCTGGGTTGGGGGTCAGCAAACTTTTTCTTGAAGAGGCGGATAGTAAATATTCTAGGCTTTGCCTCTTTATTTTTACCTCTTGACCTCTAGTCAAGGATATTATATAGTTACACACAAGGATATTATATAGGTACGCATAAAACCATTTTAAAATGTAATAATATTCTTAGCTCATGTGCTTTACAAAAACAGTTTGTTCAGTGGCAGTTGGCCTGTAAGCTACAGTTTGTCAGCCTCTGGCTTAGCTCACTAGGTCATGGTTTAAATCAAAATTTTGAAGCCTATGAATCAGTTTTCATTCGGCTTTAACAGATGTATAGGTGATGAAAATCCGACTCTTCATCTACACTGATCACTGAAAATATTTTGCTTACTGCTTCCAGTTCTTATTGCTGAGAATTACTGCAGCCTGGTTTGATGAGTCTGTCATAAAACCTGTCAATTATTTTAAGTTATAAAACTAGTGTGGACATGAATCCTAGACATTCAGAGAAGAAAAACAAAGAAGAAAAAACAAGGTTCAGAAAATCCAATTATTTTTCCTTACTTTTTTTTGTTGTTCAAGTACAGTTTTCTCCATTCTGCACCCCTACTCCCCTCCAAATTTTTCCTTACTTTTAAGATAAATCTTAGGTAAAGAGCTAGAGTTATTCACTCTCTTCATTTCATAATACATTATTATTATTTTTTAATACATAGATATTCTCATTATTTCTTTTTGTCTGTATCTGTCACCTATCTACCTATCATCTGTCTCTTGCTTCCTTCTGCACTCCCTTCACTTTCCTACCCAGGAACAACTGTTCTGACATGTTCACATGAATTACTTTGTATGCCTTCCCCCAAGATGTGTATTGTTGTATAAGCATAGATTTTTAATTTGTGTCGAAGATGCAGTCTTAGAGATTTCAATCTAAACTTTGTCTTGGTTTTTCTTCAGTCATTTATAATTAAAAGATGCATTTGTGTTGCTATGTGTATATCTAGTCTGTTGTTTACAACTTGATATACTTCATCGAATGTATCTGCATTTTCCTTATCCACTGTTCTAGATGACATCTACTCCTCATACTATAAACAATGCTGTGATAAATATTTGTGTACCTGCCTTTATGTGAAATAATCATAGCAATTCTCTTAACAACAGAGATAAAATTAAGAATCTAGTTACTATTGTGACTAATCGGTGCTTTACAGATTCCACTGAGTGTTATAACTTCTGTCATACATCAACACAATTATGACACACTACATATTAAAAAGAAACAACACAAAGAGTTTCTTTAAGAGCATCATGCCAATAATTATTTTATTAGAACTAAACTTATTCACTTCCTTAGATTTGATTGAGGTGACAGTTACTGTCTCGAAATGAGTTTTTATGGCACTTCAGTTTTTAAAACATTTCAGTGGTTACTCTGCAGATGAAAATATACACTCATAACTTTCACAAGCTAGCCGGCATGAACAGTGTCCCCTGGCACATAAACTGAGGAACCTCACTATTGGGTGATTTCCTTTGCTCTGCTCTTCATCCTTATGTTCCAGTTATCGTACATGGTACATAGGCATACACTATACAACTCAAAAAATTATGTTACAGATTGTTGCTTTAAACAATTATAGGTACATACAGAAACAAGGGAAAGTAGTAGTATATATTTATCTAGAAACTTAACATTACTAGTGTCCTCCTTGCTTGCTAGAGGTCCAAGTTAATCTGGTATTATTTCCCATTAGACTGAAAAACTTCCTTCAGCAGTTCACATATTTCTGGTTTGCTTATGACAACTCTCTCATGTAAAAAATCTAAAATGTCTCCTCTCTTGCCTTTATTTTTGAGGAATAATTTTGTTCACTATAAAATTCTTAGTTCACTAATTTTTCTCTTCAGCACTTTGAATATGTAATGCCAATGTCCCCTAGAATCCACAATTTTAGAGAAGTCAGTTGTTAAGTAACCATTCTTTCCCTGTGTTGAATGTATTGTTTTCTTCTTGTTGCTTTCTGGGATTCTTTTTATTTTTCATTTCAAATAGTTTGACTATAATGTTCTTAAACATGATATTCTTTGAATTTGATGTAGTAGAATGTTATTGAGATTCTTGTATCTGTACATTTATTTTGTTCACCAATTTGATAACACATTGGCTATTATTAATTCAAATATTTTAGCCAAATACTCCTTTCCTTCTGAGACACCAATTTAATGTAAATTGGACCTTTTTAATTGTTCGGTATGTCCCTGAGACTCCGTTCATTTTCTCTTAACTGATGGGTTTGTTCTTTGGGTTAGATAATTTCTGTTGTTCTGTGCTCACGTTTACTGATTCTCCTTTGCATCGTGCTGTAATTAAAAAATAATAGATAGTGTAACTTTCTGAAATTTTTATTTGGTTCCTTTGTACTTAGCTTCTCTGCTGAGATTCCTCACTTTTTATTCATTATGAGCATATTTATCTCTATATCATTGAACATTGTATGATAATTGTTCTAAAATTCTTATTTTGCTCCAACACCTCAGTCATCTCCAGACTGAACTCGGCTAATTGTCTTTTCTTTTGATCACGAGTGACAGCTTTTTCATGTGTCAAGCAATTTTGTATTGCACGCTTGTCATTGTAAACAATACTTTGTGTTTGGATTTTGTTACAGTCTGTTGAAGAGTATTACCTTTTGTTTGTTTTAGCTGACAATTAACAAGACTCAAATTTCAAACTTATCTCTTGGGTGGCAATTCAAACTTTAGTTCAGTTCTTCAATCCCCAGCTGTGCTGCTTAGATCCAGACACACACACACACACACACACACACACACACACACACACACACAGAAATCAGCCAGAAATGTACACGAAACTTGGGGCTTCTCTTCTCTGGGTCTTTCCTTTCTGAGACTGTCTTCTTACTTTCAAGTGGCCACAGTTGCTCAGAATAATTACGGGGTTTAGGACAGAGTTTTAGCTGCCCGACTCAGCATTATTGCAATCTTTTCTCAGGCTACAAACCATCCAGTCCTGGAAAGTCATCCTCATTATTTCTTTCTTCTGAATATTGACTGTTCTCTAGAAATTCTCTGCATTTAGTGTTGCTCTCCAATATGTTCAAGTATTTTTTTGTTTATTTTCTCCTCCCCTCTCCCCTCCCCTCCCCTGTCCTCTCCTTCCTAATTCCTTGCTTCTTTTCTCTCTCTCTCCCTATCTTCCTTTCTCCTCCCATCTGTCTTTCCTTTTCTTTATCTCTTTCAGATAAAGTATGTAGGGGATTCAAATACATGCAAATTCGAATGTGATAATAAATCCACCTTTAAAATCCAACAAAACATAAACCTTTTGATATATGACACTGAACAATATAAACAGTCCCACAGTTAGAAGATAAACCATGATCTAAAATATTTTATATACTATAGTGTCATTGTCATTAGATAAAACTAATTCCCAATCGTGTTTTCAAAAATGTTTACTCAGTTTTTTTTTATAAAAAGGATATCAGAGGACAAGAAAATGTCCTTTTTATTTAAAATATGTTAACATTCTTATTTGTTTTAAGTGTTTTTTAAAATTCTCACCTGGGGACATGTTTATTGATTTTAGAGAGAGAGGAAAGGAGAAACAGGGAGAGAGAAAATCGATGTGGGAGAGAAATTGATTAGCTGTTGCTCATACGTGCCCCAACCAGGGATGGAACAGCAGCCTAGGTGTGCGCCCTGACTAGGACTGAACCTAGGACCTTTGGGTGTTTGGGACAACCCTCAACCAACTGAGTCACTCAGCCAGGACTAAATATTTGTGTTTTTAAGACCAAATTATAAGAATATTTTCAAGAAGAGAATTAAAAAAAAAAACATCTCTGCAAAATGTGCAATAGTAAAGTTGCTCTGGTTTTCATGGTGCCATCAAGTTTAAATTAACCTTGATAAACTTTTGGCCCTGAAACTAGAAAAAGGAATATTGAGTACCTGATTTTAGAGTGTAAGTATAACGTAGCTAGTGACCTTTGTAAATAAGCAGAATTCAGGTCTAAAGTGAACAACAATTTAGTCAGGGAAATGACTGATAAGTGAGAGATTTTATCATCCTAAGTGAGATCTGAACATGATTGTTTTTCCCATTTATCAAAAAAGTGGTAATTAAGTTAAGGTTGAGATAGCAGAATTTACTAGATTTTCTCCATTCTTAGTCAATTGGAAATGGGCATGGTATGTAAAAACAAAATTGTTATTTAGATTTTGGTAATGAAAATGGAAGAAATGGCCCTCAAAAAGGAGAAATGAATTGAAGAAGTATGCAGCTGTATCCCAAAATACTAGTAACTTATTGTGACAAGCAAAAGGGGATAGTATTTGATATAAAATAGGTATTTTTAATATGTAATTCTGTATATATATATTCATTGTTGTGCATAAATATAAATATACATTTGATCCCTACATAGTACTTGTGACCTTATCTAAATTACATTTTAGCCTGGCTGGTACAGCTCAGTGGATTGAGCACGGGCCTGCGAAGCAAAGGGTCACAGGTTTGATTCCCAGTCAGGGCACATGCCTGGGTTGCAGGCCAGGTTCCCAGTAGGGGATGCACAAGAGGCAACCACACACTGATGTTTCTCATCCTCTTCCTCCTTCCCTTCCCCACTCTCTAAAAATAAAATAAACAAAATCTAAATTACATTTTATATGCACCAATAATAGTAAAATGTTCTAAACCCCAATGTAATCATTCATGTGTAGATGAACAAATATATTATTTTGTTCCATTAGAATGTTGTTTTTATGACCAAATAACATATCTGAATATCTAATATGTCACCAAAGAAGTTTTCCAAGGGTCATCCTGATTATAAACTGAAGACCTCAGTAATCACTGGACAACTATGCATTACCTTTATACTTTAACGAGAAAAATAAACTGAAGGACACTATTGTCAGCTCGGTGCCATAGCCAGATTTAATCTCTGCCTGCTTTCACTTTTAAGTGCTGTGGTGTCCAAGCGTTAAAATTGGGCTAGTTCCCAGAAATGCGTAGATACGAGGCCTACCTCACAGTCTTTGCTCTTGCTGCTGCAGCCTCTGTCATTCCCTGGTCTGCCAAGTCCCGAGCGTTCACTCCTGAGCATCCTCTGGTTCCAACTATTTGCACGAGCCTTGGTGTTTTGTCTTCCCAATTTGTTTCTCCCGTTCTTCTGATCAGACTACTGAGCCTCTTGATAATTTACTTTTCAGGTTGGTTTGTACTATGCATACCCTACTAAGCTTTCTTACTGGTCTACATTTTGGCTTTTTGTTTCATCATGTTTTTATGAATTTAAATTTTTTTCTGGTGCAGTTTCTGGTATACAACTTAAGCTGGTTCTTCGGCTTGTTCTCTGCGTCTCAAGCAACTGAGAAATTTGCTTTGTTTCTAGGCTATGCCATCTCTTATTTGAATCCCATTGCTAACTTTCTTTATTTTTTATTTTTTATTAACTTTTTTTATTGTTCTATTATGATTGTCCCAATTTGCTCTCCACTGCCCCCCCACCCTCCCCTTCCTTACCCC
>PVKM010052991.1:0-10121 GCA_004027735.1 Carollia perspicillata
CATTCATTCATTCATTCATCCATTTATTCAACTATTATAAATTCATTGTATACTCCAGGGTAGGGCCTGTGCTAGGTATCAGGTATGCAACCAAAAAATTCAGTTGCTTCTCAAAATGTTTACAATCTAGTATGCATTACAAACTATTATAATGCAGTGTATGTGATACTGTGCAACAGTTCAGAAGAAAAAAGACCTAACCTTATCAGAGAGGGTCATAGACAGTGTCATGTAAAGGTAAGCTCTAAGGTTAAAGCTAAATAAAAATTAAGAGTAAGCCAGTATGAGTTTTGCTTCTGCCTAACATGCTGAAGGATGTGAAAGACCTTCATGCCTGCCAAATAACACGTAATCACTACAAATACCCAGAGATGGTCAGACTGAGCAAAAAAAAAGTAAGATTCAACTACATGATACTTACAAAAACTGTACTTTAACTATAAAAATACAGTCAGTTCTGGCTGTTGTGGCTCCGTGGACTGAACATGGGCCTGTGAACCAAGGGGTTGAGGATTCAATTCCCAGTCAGGGCACATACGTGGGCTGAGGGCCAGGTCCCCAGTAGGGGGCACACGAGACACAACCACACATTGATGTTTCTCTCCCTCCCTTCCCCTCTCTCTAATAAATAAATAAATAAATAAAATCTTTAAAACAATACCATCAGATTGAAACTAAAAGATTTGAAAAACATATACCATACAATACTAAATACATGAAAACTGGAGTTTAAAGTTTTAAAAGCTGGTATATTAAATCAAATACTGTTTGTTTCAAAAATATTACCAGAGGGAAAGAGGGACATGTCAATTCATCTGGAAGACATAACAATTCCAAATGACTGATTCAATTAATAGCATAGCTTTAAGTTATATCAAGTAATACCTGAAAGAATTAAAAGAGAGAAATAGACAACTCAATAATTATGATTAGAAATTACAATATTCTCTTAGTAACTGATGAAGAAAATAGAAAAAACATAAGAATAGAGAAGATTGGAACAACACTATCAATTTGATAAAATCAACATTTATACTGCTTTGACCAAAAATTTACTTGGTTTTTTCCATAAGTTGGCTCTAGTAGCACTTAGTTGTCTTTAACTCCATTTGAAACAATTTTCTTAGATTGCATTGTGATAGCTGTCATATCAGTGTGCATCTTTTTTAAAAAAATCAAAATTGGTGAATTTTTGTGTAGCCATTTTAATATTGAAGATGAAAGAAAATATACGACATCTTTGCTATATTATGCTTTAGTATTTCAAGAATGGTAAAAACACAACTGAAATGCAAAAGAAAAGATTTGTGCAGTGTATGGAAAAGATGCTGTGACTTATCAAATGTCAAAAGTGGTTTGCCAAGTTTTATGCTGGAGATTTCTCACTGGATGATCTGGCTTCATGGCTGGGTAGACTAGTTGAAATGATAGCAATCAAATCAAGACATTAATTGAGAAGAACCAACATTATCACATGTAGGAAAGAGCCGACATACTCAAAATATGCAAATCAATAAAGTTATTGGTGAAAATAAAAACTGTTTTTTATTTTATGGAAACAACCATAAAATAAAGTTCATTTTGAACAACCCAAAACAACTCTACCATCAACAACTTCAGAAAGCATATTCTTTTCAAGTGCATGTGCAACATTCCAAAGATAGACTAAATGCTGCATCATAAAAAAAGATTTCACTAAATTCAAAGACTGGAATTATACAGATTATATGCTCTGATCATAACAACACTACATTAGAAATTAATAATAGTATATAGCAAAATATATAAATATTTCAAAACAAAAGCAATACACATCTAATACCCAGGGGTCAAAGAGAAAATCACAAAGAAGATTACAAAATATTTTAATTGAATGGTTACAACATATGAAAATTTATAAGAAGCAACTAAAGCATTCCTCAGAGGAAAATGTACAGCCTTAAGATAAGCAGATAAGAAAAGCATCCCCCAATCCAAGATGGCAGAGGATAAGTAGAAGCTACACTAACCTATCCTAGGACCAATCTGAATTACTACTAAATTGTAGAGAAATCATTCTGAATAACCAATTGGCCACTAGCTGGAGAGAAGCTTTATAACCTAGGACAGACAGAAGAAACCACTTCATCATAATGGAATTGGTAGGGAGTGCAGAGGAAGTACAAGAGGGTTGGCTGGACTCCCCTGGGTGGCAGCTGAAGTGACAGAGGGACTTCATGCAAAAACAAGGAAACTAAGCAACATGTTATTAAACAATGAATGGGTCAACAGTGAGATCAAGGAAGAAATAAAAAGATACCTTGAAACAAATAAAAGTGAGAACAATCCAAAATCTGTGGGACACTGGGAAAGCAATCCTAAGAGGGAAATTCAGAGCAGTACAGGCCTATCTCAAAAAGCAAGAAAAAGCTCAAATAAACAATCTAACTTTACAGTGAAAGGAACTTGAAAAAGAACAACAAAGCCCAAAGGGAATAGAAGGAATGAAATAATAAACATCAGAGCAGAAATAAATGCAGAAGTCTAAAAAACAATACAAAAGATTAATGAATCCAAGAGCTGGTTCCTTGAAAACATAAAAAAGATTGACAAACCTTTAACCAGACTCATTAACAAAAAAAGAGAGAAGGCCCAAATAAATAAAATCAGAAGCGAAAGAGGAGAAATAACAACTGACACTAAAAATATACAAAGGATTGTAAGAAAATGTTATGAACAACTAAATGCCAAAAAACTGGACAACCTGGACAAAATGGATAAATTCCTAGAAACATATAATCTTCTAAAACTAAATCAGGGGGAATCAGAGAATCTGAATAGACAGAATACATCTAGTGAAATTGAAGCAGTAATCAAAAAAGCCCCAACAAACAGAAGTCCTGGACCAGGTGGCTTCACAAGTGAATTTTATCAACCATTCCAGGAACTAAGAGCTCTTCTTCTCAAACTATTTCAAAAAAATTCAAGAGGAGGGAAGGCTCCCAAACTCATTTTTCTAGACCAGCATTATCCTAATTCCAAAAGCAGATAAAGGCACTATAAAGAAAGAAAATTATAACCAATATCCCTGATGAACACTGAGGCTAAACTCAACAAAATGTTAGCAAACAAAAAGTAACAATGCATCAAAAAGATCATATACTGTGATCAAGTGGGATTTATTCTGGGAATGTAAGGTTGATATAACATTCGTAAATCAATACATGTGATTCACCACATAACAAATGAAGGATAAAAACCACATGATCATATCAATAGATGCAGAAAAAGCAGTTGATAAAATCCAGCACCCATTTATGATAAAATCCCTCTGAAAAGTGATATTAGAGGAAACATAGTTAAACATAATAAAGGCCATATATGATACACCCGTTGCCAGCCTCATACTCAATGGGCAAAAACTACAAGTATTCCCCTTAAGATCAGGAATGAGACAGGGATATCCTCTTCTACCTTTCTTATTCAATATAGGACTAGATGTCCTAGCCACAGCAATCAGACAAGAAGAAATAAAAGACACCCAAATTGGGGACTTTATTCAAACAAATTTGACTGCTTATATAAATTCCTAAAACATACAGCTTACCAGACTAAAGTAAGAAGAAGAATATCTTAATAACTATGTTAATATATACTTTTTGAAAATATCCACCTTCCAACTCATTGTATAAAGTGAGCATAACCCTGATAACAAATTGCTAAGAAAATATAAAGAAAAAACGAAATTTACAAATATCTCTCAAAAATTCTAAACAAAATAATAAAAAATCAAATCTATCAACATGTAAAAATGATAATGTGTCATCAACAAGTGATGCTTACCCTGGAAATGCAAGGTTAGTGCAACATTTATAAATTAATCCATTTAATACACCACATAAACAGAAAAAAGAAAAAATATTATTATCACATAATAGATGCAGGAAAAGCCTTTGTCAGAATTTAACACTCATTCATGTTTAAAAAGAGCATCTTTCAGCAAAGAAAAAAATAGAGGGATTTTTTTTCAATATGGTAAAAATAATAGAGTATTTCCCAAAATCCTGCAGTTAACATCAAACTTAAAACATTAAATGTCTTTTCTCTAGAATTAGTACTAAGACATGTTGATATCTTTTTAGCATTTCTATTCAACATTGTACCAAAGGTTCTAGCCAGTAAAAATTAACATAAAAAGGTGATAAAAAGGTAAAAGGCATAAAGATTAGAATAGAGTAAGAAACTATCTTTATAACAGGTTATATGATTGCTTACAGAGAGACCTCTAAGGAATCTACCCCCAGAAAACTACTATATCAATAACAAAATTTAGCAAGAACACAGGATACAAGTCCAACATCCAAAAATTAATTGCATTTATGTATAGTAGAAAAAGTAATTAGAAATAAAAATTAAAAAGTAATACTACTTGCAATAGATCTAAAAACATAAAATACTTTGATATATACAATATTTAACAAAAAAGTGCAAGATCTCTATGCTATAAAGTATAAAGCATTACAGAGAGAAATGTAAAAATACAAATTTACAAAAATAACCATCATTCACAAATTGGAAGATTCAGCATTGTAGTCTCCAAGACTGCCAAAACTTATCAAGTAAAAATTTCAGTAGGATTGGCAAGTTGATTCTACAATTTATTTGGAAATACAAAGTATTTTGAGTAGCCAAAACAATTTTGAAAGAGAACAAAGTTGGGGGAATTACGGAACCTGATTTCAAGACTGGCTATAAACCTACAGTAAGCAAGTCAGTGCGCTCTGTGTAAAGAACACACAGATGGGTCACAGGAAAAAGGACAGACCAAGGATAGACTCACATATACACAATTTATTTTCAACAAAGTTTCCATGGTAATTTCACAGGGAAATTACATTCTTTTTCACTAACACTGCTAGAAAATCTTGACATCAACATAATACAAATTGATCCTTGACTCCTACCCTCATTCAATACACAAATTTTTCAAGATGGATCACAGACATCAGTATATAAAACTGCTGGAGGAAAATACATCCTTATCATTAGTGTAGGCAAGATTACTCAGGATGCAAAATGCATCATTTATAAAAGATCGATAAATTCTATTTCATCTGAATTAAAACATCTGTTTTTAAAATACATCATTAAGGAAAAAATAAGCTGCAGATTGAGAAAAAAATCCTAACACATAATTGTAGTAAACAACTTGATTTCAGAATATGTAAATAACTTGTATAATTTAATTTTTAAATCTCAGATAAATTAAACAAAGCAAAAAATTCAAGTAGCCATTTCTCAAAAGAAGATACATGAGTGTCCAAAAAGCACATGAAAAAAGTTTAACATCACTAGCCACCAGGGAACTGCAAATCAAAGACCAACAACGCACAGTGTTGGCAAGGATATGGAGCCACTGGAATGCCCGGGGCTGCTCGTGGTGGAAATGCAAACGATGCAACCACTTTAGAAAACAGTTTGGTTAATCGTACACTTGCCATGTGACCCAGCAATACTACTCCTAAATATTTCCTTGAAAGAAATTTAAAACATGTTCATGGAAAATGTAAAAATATTCAAAGAAGATTTCATTCATAATAGCCAAAAACTAAAATCACCCCAAACAGCCACTAACACACAAATAACATTTCACAGTATGGTAAATTCATGCAATGTACCCAGCAATAAAACAAAAACAAAAAAAACCCTACAACATCATGAATGAAATCTTAAAACACATTATGGTTGAGTACAAGAAGTGAGACACAAATCAGCACAAGCTATATGATTTCAGTTATATGGAATTCTCGAATAGGCCAAACTAAGCCATGTTAATAGAAATCAGATGACCAGCCAGGCAGAGTAGAGGGCGAGGTGGTCGACTGCCGAGAGGACTTTCCCAGGCAACAAAAATGTTCCTGAGTGGGCTGCTGGCTACACCAATGTATTCATTTGACAGAATTTATTGAACTGTATACTTAAGATTAAGTCATGTTATTGCTTATGTAAATTATACCTCAAAAGTATTTTTTAAAGTGACAATCCTGGGAAGAGGGGAGGGCTTTTCAGGCTGTGGGACAGCTTTTGCCAAGGCTCAGAGGGAAATTTGTTCTGCAGAGTGGTTTATAAATTACCTTTTGGATGCTTCATAGCCAATTTTAATGCTGTCTAACCTACCTGTGTGTTTCAGCTGAATCGTACACTCAACAAGAGGCTCTCCGCAGGCTCACTAGAATACATGCGTGTCTGGTGCAATGTGGTGCAGCATAAGTGGTTCAGGCTTGGACTCTGGAGCCATGAAGCCTGGATTCAAATCCCAACACCTGCCCCCACTCCTGTTTAGCAGCTGCGAAAGCTTGGGCAAGCATGTGATATCTCATATTTCTATTTTCCTGTCTCTGAAACGGAGATGATAATAGTACCTCTCTGCAGGGTTGTCACGAGGATTATGTGAATTAACTCATGCAGTGTACTTAGAGCCCATAGTGTAGTAAATATTAATAAATATCAATGCTGACTTAGGACAGTCTCCATCATTCTTATTCACCATCACTTCCTGGTACACAACTGACTCCCACTGAAGTTACTGGCAGGGAAAGAGGTCTGTTTGGGCTGGAAAAGGATCTGTTTCCAGTCCCAGAATTCTCCCTGCAGATGGGAGCTTCTTGACAACACCCCCAATAGCACACCCACCAGGAGCTCCCCCTTTACCTGTGCAGCTACAGATGGAGAACCAATTCATCCCAAGACCCATGGAGACCATTTTTACAAATAGTAATTTTAGTCTCAACAATCTTAACTTGCTTGCCTATTATTAACTTTTGGGAATTTAAAATTTTTTGTGTAGAGATCTCATTGACCAAGAAAAATAATTTTTCATTCATTTATTCAAAATAATATGCTATAAATCAAATATTTGACATGGCCTCTACTTCTTAGGCAATAAATTTACTTGTAAACTATAAGTAAACTATACTCTCCAAGAAAATCTCCCCAAAACAGTCAATAACATGCACCACCTTGCTCTTCTTTCAAGGACTTATTATAAGTCCTTCACCCACTACGCAATTCTGCCTCTTAGAATCTGATCCCACTGGAACCAACCTCGTGAAGCAGAATCCCTACCAAATCTGAAAACCACTGACTTAGTCAACCTGCCTGTTCTACAGGAATAGGAAACAGACCCAGAGAGGGGAAATGTCTTGTTCGACATCACACAGGTTGTTGTTTGTTCAATCAGCACAGATATCAACTAACAAAGACATATAGAGTGATGACTAGGTGCCGTTACTGGACAGACTCTGGAGGTACAGAGAAATAAGAACTAGTCAGAGCCCAAGATTCCAGCCTTCCTCCTGGTGCTGCTCCTTCTTCACAGTGCCTCCAATGAGAAGAAGTAGAAGGGACGCTTCCAAGAAGAAGATGAGGAGGAGCAACAAGAGGGGTTTGGAATGGAAAAATCAGGGATAGCTTGGTAAATCTCCTAAGTCACTTTGATACGGGCTAGCTTGTGATTGACTCATTTTCTGTATCCTGGGATAGCTAGCGGCATGTTTTGTCCATAGGGGGCATAGCAACTCAGTAAGCAGAATAAAATTTTATATCCACACAAATGAAATGGTACTTGCAAAACAAAATGAGACAGATGGAATAGAAGGAAAGGGGCTGAGCTGAGAGAGAATGGGAAAGCACAGGATGGGATCTGATGGCCTCGAAACGAAGGAAATCAGATCAAACCCACGGTGCGTGAACAGATATCTACATTCGTCCATCCACATTCTCACTTCCCCCGCTTCCCCCGGCAGTATGCTGTGACAGAACATGTCACACACCATCTTGCCCTCTCAGCTAATGCAATGACCCATTGGGTTCACCACTCCCAACCAGAAAGTCCAGCACCTCCTAAAATAGAAAAGAGTTCAAGCCCCTGAGTTCAAGGAAAGAGGAACACTGAGCCCATTATAATGTCTTACCCACAGAAACACAAATCGATAGAATTGGGTTTTCAGCCTGCTTTCCCCATGCCAAAAAAAAAAAAAAAAGATTCTGAGCACTTTCTGAGGACGATTACGTGGATGAATATGGTATTTGTTACTTGAAGAAAACAGATCAATCAATACTTCACATCCTAAAGAGAGAAGGACGTGTGTGTGGGGGGGGGGGGAGCATCCAGGATATAATCTGGGACCTCGTCTAGTTCCACCCTGAGCTGAGACCACAGACATCACTGCTGCCTGTGTCTGTGCCAGGATCTTCATGATCCTGACCTCCAGGGCTGTGGTTCATCATTATTTCACCAAGCATTTGCTTCACACTGACTTCAAAGCTCCCAGTACTTCCTGCTGCTTCTTAGATGACTGGAGAGGCTTGATGCAGAGGGAGATGGGCAGCATGCCAGAGGGCAGCAGCTGAGTCAAGGCTGTTTCACAGAGAACATCATGTTGCCTCTGCTGCGGTTGCTCACGGCTGCTGCATCAGAACGTTTCAGACCCTTCATAATTCAGAACAGGCTCACTCAGGTTAAATCAGCGTGGCAGACACAGACTTGGACCACCACTCTCCCTTCACCCTCTGCATTTGTGGGGCAGCTCACTCCCCAGCCTGGTCTCCTTGCCTTGCTTTGAACCCAGTGAGCTCCTGCTGATACAACACAGAGCTCAGAACTACATCCTCTGGCAAAGCCGACAAAGACAGCTGGCATATGTTGACCAGCTGGTTGGTCTCCAAGTCAGCCTTCGGATGTGGCCTGGGCTGTGTTTTCACCTGCAGCTTTACTACTAAACAGTGCTGTTCCTGGGCAATGGTGGGCATAAAAAAACTTGATGTAAATGACCTACCATCTTCCATCAGTGTACACCCCACAGGTATCCTATCAAACTACAGGAAAATTTGTCTTAAATATAGGTCCTTTGATAATCCTGCTATTAGAGATGGGGTCTTTGTTCTCTCCCCTTGAATCTGGGCAGGTTTGTGACTGACTCACAACCAACAGAATGTTGTAGAATGGGAGGCTTTGAGACTTCCACGGCTCAGTCAGAAGAGTCATTGGGATGCTCACTTCTGGAGCCAGGAGACACCATGTTAGAAATGCAACTTCCTTGAGGCCACCATGCTTTAGAAAGTCCAGGCCACAGAGAGAGGCCACTTGTCGGTGTCCTAATCAACGGCACCAGCTACGGTCCAAGCGGATGGCCAGCATCAACTGTCAGACATGGACGGAAGGGAAGGTGGCTCCGTAGGAGTCCAGCCTCAGCCATAGAGTCATCCAGGGCATTTCCACCGGGCCTTTGCTGGATTCCTGCCCCACAGACTCCACAGGCAGAATGAAGTGTTGGTGAGCCAGCAGAGGGACACCGCCCAGGAGCTCATTAGAAACTCGGGAGCTCAGGCTTCAGCCAGGACCCACGGAGCCAAAATCCACACTTTAACAAGATCCCCAGGTGGTTCACAAGTACACTGGAATTTAAGAAGCACGGCAACCTGGGAGACCGCAGGAAAGTGGCTTTTAGCTGCCTTCTAATTAGAATAATGAGGCAAATGTCAACACTGACCAAATTCCTTCCTGTCAGTCAGCCAGGAGGAGAGAAAAAGCCTTTTTGTTAAAAAAAAAATTCTCTTTTCAGCAAAGAATTCCCTTCAGCTGATCTTATCTAAATGAAACGAATTAGGTTTCAGATGAAAGATAAAACATTAGTTACATTAGCACCACGGACTGGTTGATTAAACAACAATTGGTCCATCAGACTGAGGAATGTTGAAAGCTACTAAGTTTTGCATTGATTCGTTAGCAGCAAGAGTAATTGGGACAAACAGTGTGACGCAATGTTTGAAGCCGAGCAGGCCTGCATTTAAATCCCAGCTCTACTCCTAAGTGAAGTCAGCAAGCTACTCATTAGGCCTGTTTCTGATCTGTGAGGTAGTAATAATAAAACTTCTAACAGAATTTTTGTGAAACATTATCTAATGTATATGGAAACAGGGCGCCTCCCCTGGGCATCTGCTCCCCGTGGCCCCTGCCACTCATTGCGGATGAGTTCTGCGTTGCCATGGTGCCGACTCCAGGTGCAACATGACCTTGCAGCGCCCCTGCCCGTTACCCTCTGGAAACATCTGGACCTCTTTTCAAGTTCTGAAGAGAGAAT
>PVKM010052992.1:0-10119 GCA_004027735.1 Carollia perspicillata
TAGTTACTATTTATTTTTTTAAATTATTTTTATTGTTGTTCAATTACAGTTGTCTGCATTTACCCAACACCACTCCCCCCCACCCCAGCCATCCCCACCTCCCTCCCTTGCTTCCACCCTTCCTTGGTTTTGTCCATGTGTCCTTTAGAGTTGTTCCTGATATTTCTTAAAATATTTTATCCTGCCCTGGCTGGTGTAGCTCAGTGGATTGAGCACAGGCCTGTGAAGCAAAGGGTTGCTGGTTCAATTCCCAGTGAGGGCATATGCCTGGGTTGCAGGCCAGGTCCCCAGTAGGGGACACATGAGAGGCAACCACACATTGATATTTCTCTCCCACTCTTTCTCCTTCCCTTCCCCTCTCTCTAAAAATAAATACATAAAATATTTAAAAATAAATAAACAAATAAAATAAAATAAAATACATTATCATACCCCATTGTCTGTGCCCTCTGTTGTTTAGAGTCCCATTCTGTGTTCATTAGGTCACGTCACACTGTCCTAGTGTACAGTGAGGGTCTACGCATTTACTTCAGTCTTTTTCTCTTCGGTGTACCTTTATGTGGATAATTTCTCTTTACCTGCAGTCAAGTTCATTGTTTTTGTCTTCTAGTACACCCAAGCCGCCATTAATCCCATTCAAATATTTTTTTATATCCCACAGTCCACTGCACACTTTTAAGATTCCTGGTTAATTCTTTTGTACAGCTTTCAGGTTGCTTTTGGAATTCTCCTTTATATCTCTCTTCACCATCTTTTCCTACAGGTTCTTAAAGATGTCTATCATAATTATGTAAAATCTTTATCTGATAATTTTAATATCTGAGTCACTTGTTTGTTTCTATGGCCTTATTTTTTACTTGATTATATATACATCTCATTATTTTGCTTCTTTACATGTCTTACAATATTTGATAATACACTAAGCATTGTATTTAAAAACCAGTGGAGGCTTGCATGGGTTTCCTTCCCCAGCCCTCTGCTTTGGAGTTTAATTCTTTTAAACATTTCTTTGTGTCCAAAGTTCTTGAGTGATTTAGAGAAATATGTGCTTTTTGGTTTATTTCATATTACATTGTTCCTATTTCAGAACTGAAGTTTTGTACATACCTTTCTCTTCTAAATGAAGTGTGGATCTCTAAACCAAATCTGTTTTTGAGAAGGATGTTGGAGTTCTCTCCTGTTTCACATTTTATCTCCTACATGTACGAGGAGCACGTGCCAGTTGTTATAATGGCAGCATGTTGACCTAGTACTTGACTTTATTATTCACCTTGAATGAAAGAAAGAACGTGCATGTGACTTATATGCTCTCTACACATCCACTGTGAATGGCTACCAAACACCAGAGAAAGGGAGAAACCTTGGCAGTTACATGTTTACTCTGGTGGGAAACTGCCTTGCTCTTGACCTTTGTACCTCCTGTGTACCGAGTGCCCCAACTCTTTATGAAAACTGTTAATTTAGTCTACTTATGGAATTATTTACACCTCAGAAAAATGACAGATATGTAAATACTTTCCAACTCTTAGATTAAAGGGTGAGGCTGCCTAACTACTCAGATTTTTCACTCAGAAATCAAGACCTGTTGCCCAGTTGGCCTGTCTGTGACGATCCCTACTGCACAGTCTGCTTCCTTTTAGGTTCTTACCCTGCCCATCTGCTTTTCTAATGGCTAATATTTCACTTTCTAGCTTGTAGTTTTAACTGCCT
Organism: Carollia perspicillata; assembly: GCA_004027735.1. NCBI lineage: Eukaryota > Metazoa > Chordata > Mammalia > Chiroptera > Phyllostomidae > Carollia > Carollia perspicillata. The sequence continues at coordinate 1,711 of PVKM010052992.1, forward strand.
GCTCCATGGTAACTGGATCTGCCTATTCCAGCCTCTTCATCTGGTTCTTGGCTTCAGCCTGGCCAGGTTTCATTACTTGTATGTGGTTTAGCTCATACTGACTAAAAGTTGCTGCATCCGCCCTCGGGGTCTGTCTGAGTCTCTCTTCTCTCCAAACCTTGCTGAGCTCCTCTCAGTCCCTGACACCTATTCTACACATTTAGTCTGAGTCCTGATGATATTTTTAAAGTAACTTAGATGGGAGAGAATGCTTCCTGAAATAAATTCCACTCTCAAGTTTCACATTTACTTGCAAGGTTTTCTACTGCTATATTTTTGATGTTTTAAATATAGAACAAATATTATATAATGGGAAAAATCTCCCAACTAATTTATGATTATTTTTTATCTTCGATAGTATTCAATTTGATACCTGCTGGTTTATGTATAATGCAGATGTTTCCTTGCTTTTTTTTGTTTTAATCTCTGCAAAAAGAGTTTTGCTCTTTGATGCCAGTGTCTAAATTGTACATATCATACACACTTGGCAAATGTAAGTATTTCACACCTCTGTAATTTTACATGACAGTAAATTTCATACACAAGCACCATGAACTTCTAAAATGAGAAGTCTGACCAGTTCATTCAGTGTTCTTTCTACAAGATGCTATAATGTATATAATGGTGCATAATTTAATTCCTTCAGTTGAAATGTTTATTCAGTTGCCTACTTTTAACTAAATCGACCAATTTAATTATTGGTAGCTATTCTTGTTAAACTATATAGTCATGGAGAATTAGAATTTAATGGGAGAAGAAAATTCACAATTAGAGTAAGAATAATATGGCCACAGTTAAAAATTATGTATATAAACCCTAAACATTTTGATTGTAGTTATAAAATGTACATTTCAACTCTTAAAAATTTTGAAATTTTATGTATCTAATTGAATAAATGTATGTATGCACCAAAAGATACTGAGAAACGGCCATTAATTGGATGCGAATCTACTGTAGTAAGATGCGGGTGTAACGACAGTGATCTTACTATGGGGCATTTGTTGGTACAGTCTTTCTCCCTCAATACCATCTATGCTTAGTTCTTGGTCATTACTATTCTCTTCCTATTATTATAATACCATGCTATTATAGTTACTGCTATTATACTGTCATGCTATTATTTTATGCTGTTCACAGAAGGCTCTGATCATCTGTCTTAAAAATGTTTTCTGTTCCGGTTCTTAAAGAAAAAAAAGCAAAAGCAAAAACTCTTTGCCCCACTTTCTTGTCTTTAGAGAGTTTTCATACTGAGGCTCTTTTTACGTGATGAAAAATACCTGATTTTTTTCGGTCAGTGTGGTCCAAAAACCAGTCATGTTTCAAAAAGTTAAGGGAATTAAATTGTTGGGCATTTTGTCAACTGAAACCACTGGTTGATAAACTAAGCAAATTGCTTTCAGTGGGTTATTATTGCCTTACCAAGACCCACATCCTGATGTCTTCCCCCACCACATGCACAACAAAAACTTCTTCATAGTGAATCCATTGTTATTATTTTCATTCAGGGCTCAACTTAAATTATGTGTAATATAAGCACCATCAAATGCCCTGTCTCCCTTCCACCGGGAGACTGGTTCTTCTTGAATGTGTTTATTCCTATCTGTAGCGACATCTTTGCCAAGCTCAAGGCTGTGGGCATTATGGGCCACAAATGCCAGGCTTCCTAAGAGCTGTTTTCCAGTGCTGTCATCAAGCTCCTTCCTCCTGGATTCTTCAGGGAGAAGGGCTGGCAGCTGCGCATATGCTTTGAGGTCCACCATTCAGTTAAACTGCTAATGCTGGGCTCCTGTTTTCCTGGCTCCCTTGAGCTCACTCAAAGGAACAAAATGGTATTCCCATATGTCCCTTATTGTTTTCTTGGCAAATCTCCCTACTTCCTTTAACCTCCCAGATTCTAGCATGTGAGAGACAAACTTTCTTTGTGAAAGTTTTCCCCCTCAGAGGCTGTAGATTAATAGCATTGATTCTCAAGCAAACTCTCTATTTAGAAAGCCCCTTTTAAAGACCCAAGTTAACTCATTTTAAGGAGTATATTAGCATATTCCAAAATATGATGCATCCCAGTGAATTGCAGGTTTAGGGAACCCAAAAGACTTGATTTCCTAATTTGAACATCAAATTTTATCGCAATACAAATAGTTCCAATATCATTAGGAGATACCTATTAACTGAGTGTTCAAGAATTCTGCATACGGTATTTTTTATCCTCACATGCCTGTTTAATTCCCTCATTTCAGAAAAGATCACAAAACTAGATTTTGTATTTTTATACATAGAATTAACGATAAAGATATTACATAGTATTTCTTATAGACTTGTGGGATTGAGCACAGGTGGATAAAGTCTAGCATGTGTCAGTGGTAGGTCCCTCAGATAATATAATTTCTTTCTCTTTCCTCTCTCTAAGACTCTCACAATTAAGGTAAACCAACTATTTGTGATGTTTCCTAGACATAATGAATTTCTTTTATTTCTAAATAAGATCTTATTGCAAGAAAGTAAAGCTGGGAAATCATGTGTAACTATTTTTTCCTCACAGGTATTATTAGTGTAGCTAAAGAGGAAGACCTGATTACAGCAAAGATCTACACTTACTATTTCACAGGAACTTTGCAGTTTTGTTGTCTGTGATTTTGGTTACCTACAGCCAACTGCAGTCCAAAAACATGAAATGGAAGATTCCGAAAATAAACAATTTAGAGATTTTAAATTGTGCCCAGTTTTAGTAGCATGTGATATCTAATGCTGTCCTGCATGGGACAAGAATCATCCTTTAGTCCAGCATACCATGTGGTATTTGCTCCCTGCCCACCAATCACTTAGTAGCCATCTGGGGACTCAGATCAGCTGTCCTAGTATCACAGAGGTTTTTTGTTCACATGACCCTTATTTTACTTAATAATGGCTTCAAAGCGCAAGTGTAGTGATGCTGACAGTTTGGGTTTTCCAAGAAGAAGCCATAAAGTGCTTCCTTTAAGTGAAGAGACAAGTGCAGTACAGTAAGGTATTTTGAGTGAGAGAGAATTCACGTACATTTACCACTACAGTATATTGTTATGATCATTCTATTTTATTAGTAATTGTTAATCTCTTACTGTGCCTGATGTGTAAATGGATTATGAACTTGATCATAAGTATGTGTGCATAGGAAAGAACATAATATAGAGAGGGCTTGGTACTATCTGCCGTTTTAGACATCCACTGGGGTCTTGGAACGTGACCCCAATGGAACAGGGAAGTCAACTGATTAAGGCACATTGCACGAATGATTAGCTGTATCGTATCCATAATGGTCAGCTCTAGATTGCAGGTTGTGTAACAGGTCATTACCAATACTGCTATGCCTGAGCCATTCCTGGAAAGTGGAACCTGAGACAGTTGTACGAACTCCCACAAGGTGAACAGGAGTGGGGAAAGCAAGGCAGAATGTGTCAGTAGCTGTTTTTCTTTTTCCTGAGTTCTGATGATCTAAGCCCCCAAATCCATTAGCAGAGTGATAGGAAGGAACGGTAGCATTCACCCAACTTTCATTGAATTGCCATTGAAGAATTTTCAGTTTTGTTGGCAAAAAGAATGGACTCTTATACCACCACTATGTTGAGTGTAACCAGCACCATTTTGGAGGGGGGAGCAGAGTTTAGTCAAGATCAAATGAACCATCATAGGTGTCCCTCCAGATGCTAGAAAATTTTGATGGATATTTTTGCCTTATTGAACTTTATCTGAATGGCGGGAAGGGAATTCCTATTAAGGAACCACTTAATGCAGCAAGATGAGCGGCATCATTTGTATTTTAAATCTTGTTACAACAAACATCATTACCTCCACTCAACCAAAAAACAAACAAACAAAAAAACCCAAAACCAAGACCCCACACAACAATTAAAAATACCCAAACAGGATTCAATAGAAAATAACACTATTATTTAAAGCAATGATTTTGAGAAGCAAAAATTTTTAGTATAAGAGGAGAACATCAGGATCTTCTATCTAATTAAATATTTCAAAAGCATTATCTTGACCCTGTTTCTGACTTCTTTACCTCTGTACAACTTAATATAAAGACCCAGGAGTTTATTACTATCAATAAAATTTAAATATATCAAATCAGTTAATGCATGCTTTATTTTCATTACTCTTTTGAGCTGTCATCAGGTAACTGATTTGAATACTTAGCAACCACATGTATTGTGAGGCCAGAAAGGGCGCTTAAGAGCACACTGATTTGTTAGGGGAAATAAATTGTGCTCCCTTAGCATAGTCATGGAAATTGCAGGTTCTGGCTGTTTTCAGCACTTCTTTATACCAGCCCCCAATAGCTTATGTACCAATATAGTTGATAATGATCATTATCATTGAATATCAGAGTAGATTAAAATATTTTCAACTGTTCTTTTAAAAATCAACCTATATGTATGTAGGTAGAGGAACGTATCTTAGAGTTATTTTCAAAATGGATTGTGCATCAGTATGAATCAGAGGTACCTCGGATTTTGGCTTCCAGTGAAATACTTCAAGCACTTAAGTCATTGCGCAGGACGTTTCAATTCAGCAAGTGTATTGGAAGTAATAATTCAACCATCACATCTTTACTTGGAAATACATGCTGTAGAGTTTTTCCATGCTGCGCTTGGTTTTGATACATATCTTTTTTTTTGAGGATTGATACTTTAGTACATTTAGAAATACTGTAGTGGTGATACTTGGGCATCATGAGGTAATTACTAAGCTCTAAATTAGCAATGCACTGAAAAAGAAAGTTTAAAAACAGAACTCCAATCAACTAGTCTGACATGCTCAATTGCTCTTTGGATTATAGGATGTCATATTATATATAAAACATTTTCAACAGGAAAGATTTATTCATGTAGCTTCCCAAACTAGAAGTAAAGCTTTTTTAAAAAATAAGTAAAAAGCTAATAGTTGATCAACTACTTCTTAATAGAGAAACATAATCCCATCAGTTTATAAATATCACACAGACTTTCTATACTATGCACTGCAGTTATGCTTTTATAAAGAATAACCAAATCAAACTTAGTAAGTGACTAACAGGCTGGGTATTAGAAGTAGTTTAAGCTCTAGTTCATCAGTTAATGTTTTTAAGAGTTTATGAATGATCTTTGCTTTTTTTTTAATGGATTCTGTAGGCATTGGCTGATTCTGTTATAATGTTCTTGACATTCTATATCATTCTCCTCAGTGGCTATTAGGCCATATTTATCATAATTTCTGAAACCCAACTTACTCTATGTAGAAAGTGGAAATTCATTATGGTCCATATTATCCATTGACTTTACCCATTTGACCATGGGGATGTTAGAGAAATGAAAATATACATTTCTGCTGTCCACGAGACTATCTTAATGAAGGCAACAACTAAAACAATCAGATTTGTACTTTCCAGTTTTCAGTTCCCATTAGTGCCATTGCAGTCAACTGAGTTGATGTGGAAGACTTGGAACTTTGGTAAGGTGGAGTAAAAAAGTGAACCCTTGGAGTGGTTCTAGTGATGTGCTTACTGACTACCCTTTACTTTCCTGGGGAGGGTTTGACTGTATGTAAGGAATACACAAGTAAGTTTGACACTTTGATAAAGTTGACAAGAAAATGGAAATTTCATCAGTTATGAAGACAGACTCCTTTCCTTCTCATTCAAATGAACTTTTATATAGAGACAAAGCCCTGCATTCCCTTTCCTGGAAGTCATGTGGCTGTAGGAGGGGAGCAAATAGACTCCTGCATTTCCCCTTTAAATGATTATTATTAGCATTAGATGATCAATTGAGCCACTGAAAACTTTATTCTATATACCCATATTTTCAGACCATAAGGTGCAACTAGGTTTTAGAGGAGGAAAATAGGGAAAATTTTTGACGCAAAAAATGTGGTAAAATATTTAATAACATAATATTTCAACAATATAAATGTAAACAGAACTCAACAGCAGCATTAACAACCCTTATCCTCCCAAATTTGAGAGGGAAAAGGTGTATCTTATAGTCTGAAAAATACAATAAGTTTTCTCATAGTTATATTTTATGAGGCTAGTAGATTATTAGATTCTTTTAAATATAGTAAATTATCTATTTAAAAATATTCTTTGAAGACACATACACTTTTGAGCCAAGGAAAATTTTGGTTCAAGTGACATCATATACAATAAATCTTTATGCATTCCATTAAAGGGTACAGGGAATTACAAAACAAATTCCTTTCAAGAGGTCCAGAATCTAGTGTGCAAATCAGATGTTTCTATACTACTACCACTATTACTACTACTCATCTTATTTTAAAGCACTTTCCTATGGCTAGTTCATTGGATCAAAGACTCTGTTAACTGTAACAATAGAATATTGGACAATGACTCTATTAACTATAACAATAGACTCTATTAACTGTAACAATAGAATATTTTATGTCTTTCTAAGAAAGAAGATGCTATCAAGTCTAGTAGGCAACCTCCCACCAAAAGCAGGCCTGCAAACCTGGGACCCTCCAGAGAAGGAAGACGGCCAAGGTCAGAGTACAGGAATGGCCACAGGAATAAGAGCCCTAGTAGCATCTATTCACCCATTTGTTTCATCATTCTTTGCTGATCACTGGCTATGTGCCAGGCACTGTGTGAGCACAGGTGATAAAATGGAGAACCGAGTCATAAAGTGAGGACCCCACAGTGGGGAGTAAGACAGTGTATGCTAATCATAAACCACCATAATAAAAATAATAAAACAAACCAATCAATCAACCTAAGTGTGATATCATTACAAACTGAGGCACATTGTCAGAAATGAGGGCTGCACATCTTTAAGACTGCAAACAGAGGACCTGATTGTGATGTGCCTGGGCCCAGGGAGGGTTTCCCTGTGAGGGTGATGTTGAAACTGAAATGGGCAGGTGAGGGCGTGTTGTCCAGGTAGAGGGAGGGCACAAGCAAGTGGAAGGCATTCTACACTGAACCAGGAGCGTGGGCAAAGGCCTGTGGCTGGGAGAAACAAGGCCAGTGTGTCTGGAGTGGAGAAAACACAGTGGATGGTGGTACGAGATGAGGCTGAAGAGGGGACGGGGCCAGGGTGCACAGTGTGGCTGGTCTTAAATGCTTGATGTTATGAAATGCACCTGTTCAGGGGTGCCAGACGGTCTGGGATAGCATCCCAGCACTGTCACTTGCTAGTGACAAACCTTAAGAGCCTTTAGCAAGTTCTTTAATCTTTCTACGGCTGAATTTTTTTCATTTATGAAATGAGGATAATATCTGCCGTCAGACATTGTTAGGATTAAACGAGCACAAAGTTTTAGAGCTTATTATTTATCACATTCCTATTTGCAAATAGGATTCTTATGTTTTATAGGTTACATTATAGAATTATAGTACAGGGTGGGGCAAAAATAGGTTTACAGTTGTGAGTACATGAAAAAGTTTATTCTTGTGTTATTATTTGTTAATTATTGTGTTATTTTTCCATACAGACAGCTATAAACCTACTTTTTCCCTTCCCTGTATAATACTGTTATTTGTTATTTTAATTTGTTCTTAGTAATAGGATATACTTAAATATATTTTTAGTTTGGTGGCAACAATCCAACGTAGGAAAAAAACTGATGACATCAGAGAGAGAGGGGAAAATTGTGGGTGAGATTACCTTGAATAGGTCAAAGAGGGTGAGATTAAATACACAGGCAAATTAATAGCCCTTAGATAGGATCAGGCAAAGGAAGGGAAAGATGGGTAGATTTTATTCTGGCAGGATGAAGACGTTTTATTCTAATTGCTTCTATTTTCTAAGTGGAATAAGAAGCAAAGTCATCAGCAAGGGGTAAAGAGTGCGCAGGGGTTAATGGCGCTCTGGAAAAGGAAGGTAGAGATGCTCTTCTGAAAGACCTGGAGAGTTCACTGACCCAAGGGATGTGTTACGATTGCTGGGTGTCAGGAAGAGCCTACCTGAGGTTTGTAATCATGAATTTAAAGGAAGACCAGTTACGTGCCTTTTATACAATTCCAGGTGCAGGAGCAGAACAGATGTGAGCTGTACTCAATCAGTGTGGTGATGTTACCAGGGGAATATGTTGAAGGAAGAGAGGGACAGAGTGACTGAAAGTCTGTTATGCACAGGGGGTTGTGTCCACCCACATGTATGTGGGGAAGCCCTAACTGCCCATGCGACTGTATGTGGAGAAAGCGTCTGTGAGGAGTGATAAAGGTTATGTGAGGTCGTAAGGGTAGGACCCTAATCTGGTAGGGCTGGTGGTTTTATAAGAAAAGGAAGAGACACCATAGTGTCTTCCCTCCCTTCCCCTCTCCTCTCTCTCTCTGTCTCTCTCTGTCTCTCTCTCTGCCTCTTATGCATGTGCATCAGAGGAAAGGCCATG
>PVKM010052993.1:0-10122 GCA_004027735.1 Carollia perspicillata
AATTCGAAAGTGGCATTCACGGAGTTATCTTTTCTCTCCCACAGAGAGAAGGAAGGTGTTTAAAGACCTCCTGTCGTGTTTGAACTTGGACAGGCGCAGAAAGCTCTGGCCCGACGCTGTGAGACAATTCGCCTTAGATCGAGGGTGTAAGGGGACCCCCGAGACTCCGGGAGACTTGGCCTGGAATTTCCTGATGAAAGTTCAAGCCCTGGACGCGACGGCTCGAGAGTCAAGCCTTCGGTATGACGCTTTGCCCGAGGAGGAGAGCGGAGGGGAGCGGCCCGCTGGAGTCCAGGACGCGGCCGGCAGAGCCGTGGGCGCGGTCAACCCGCTGGACGTGCTCTGCGCCTCCGTGCTGTGCTCCGACGGCGCTTTGCAGCGCCAAGTCCTGGCGAGCATGTACCGGTGCCAGTTCGCGCTTCCTCTGCTGCTGCCGGACGCAGAGAACAACAGGAGCATTTTAATGCTGGGAGCCATGCGCGACGTCGTGAGGGAGCCGCCAGCACCGGCTGCAGGAGGGCCTGCCGGGGAAACGGAAAGGTTTCTGGCGCGCAGGAAGATGCCCGTGATCTCTTTTGTGCGCCTCGGAGACTGTAGCTTCTCCAAGTCCAGAGTCCTCAACGCGCTGCTCGGCCCTGCCCACCCGAAATCGCGCAGAGCCTTCCTGCACCGCGACGCGGCGTCGCCTGGGCCGCCCCGGCAGATCTCTGACGGCCTGGTGGAGGTCGCCTGGTGTTTTCCTGATGGCGACAGTGGGAAGGCGAACCCTGGCTTTCCCCCAGAGCCCGTGGCCCTGGCCAACCTGCGAGGAGATGTCGAAAGGTTTTGGATGCAGTTTGGCTTCTTGATGGAAGTTTCCTCGGCTGTGTTTTTTTTCACTGACTGCCTAGGTGAAAAGGAATGGGACCTGCTCACGTTTTTAGGAGAAGCTGCCATGGAGAGATGCTATTTTGTCCTCGGTTCCCAGGCCAGGGAAAGTGAAGAGGCTCAGATTTTCCAGACGATTCTGAAGTTGAGGCCATCACAGCTACTGTTCTGGGAGGAGGAGGAAGCTGGGGAGACAGGGGGGAACGTAAAGAGCCTCCAAGCTGCCCTCCGAGAAGTGATGTCGTCTTCCCTCCAACGCCTGTCGGTGGAGGACATGGGCTCCCTGGCCAGGGAGCTGGGCATCCAGGTAGACCAAGACTTTGAGAACCTGGAAGGAATTCAAGTTCCTCCCAGTGAAAACCCGGCTGGGACCGTTGAAGATGAGGGGCCCCAGAGACGCAGGCAGCCAGAGAGCTCCCCCGAAAGCCCAGCGAAGCCGCCAGTGAAAGAGCTCGGAGCTGGAGGGGAGGTCGGCCCGGCTCCTCAGAATGTCCACCTCAGCCAGGGAGTCAGGCCTCACCCACAGAACGGCTGCTTTCCCCGGATCATGACTGGGGGCCACTTCGACCATGTCCCTCTGAGAGCCCCCTGGGTTCTGGGCTCCCACTTTGGGTCAAGGCCGAAGTCTAAGTGGTTCCATCCTTCACCCTTTCAGAATTCATGGGTCCACAGTCAAGGTAGAAGTTTTGGGGTCCAGCACTTTCAACCCCCGAGATTTCGTTCAAGTGAAATGTTTATAAAGTTTTCGAGACCTCCTCGTGGGCATCACGTGTACGGACTGTTTGGGAGACCACCGAGACCTGTCAGTCAGTGTGTACAGGCCTGGCCTCGAAGACCACAGGCCATGGGGGCTTGTGAAAGGCCTGCCACAGTGGCCTCCCAGACATGTCACCCCCATCCCCTGGGTGCACGGCCAGCAGGACCATCTGGGAAGCTACAGCCTAAGCAAGCCCACCTCCGGGCAGCACAGCCAACTGAGGCCCCTGGAAAACTTATGAGAACAACATCTCACACTGTGAATCCTCACTCGCAAGTCCGTCAACCTGCAGGAGTCGTACAAAGACCCATAAGACCCACCTTTCAGCAAGGATTCAAGCCAAAGGCCCAAGGGGGACCTTTAAATCCAGGCGTCCGAATGGGATCCCATCCCACGTCCAACAACAAATTTCTACCTGGCTCTCCATTCAGTCAGCCTGAGCCATCCCAGTACAAGCACCCCCAGCCCAAACCTTCCCCACCTACATCCTCTCAACCCAAACCCACTCACACAAAACCCACTCAGCCCCAGCCCTCCCAAGCCAAATCCTCTCCATCCAGACCCACTCAGCCCCCGCCCTCCCAAGCCAAATCCTCTCCATCCAGACCCACTCAGCCCCAGCCCTCCCAAGCCAAATCCTCTCCATCCAGACCCACTCAGCCCCAGCCACGCCAGCCCCAGTCCTCCCAGCCTAGGCCTCAGCCCAGACCTACTCAACCCAAGTCATCGCAAACCAGTCTCTCACAGGCTAAGACATCCTACTCAAGAGCTGGGCCCAAGAGGGGTGGGAAGCACTGAAGTGCTCACTCCAGAGACCTGTGAAGCTACCTTTCCCGGGGCCATTCCGATCACACAGTGGCAACCCGAGGAAGAGCGGCAGTGACCGTCAGAGACTGCTGTCATTCGAGTGACACAGAAAAACCGACGTGCAGAGCCTACTTGGACATCACTAAACTAACTGTAAGAACTGTGTCCCTAACGAAGAGGGGGAAATATGAAAAGGATGAGGAATAGAACCAAGCAGTCAATAACAAATTAATTGACTCCAACCTTGAGTATTGGGTGATAGATAGCCTGCATCCAGGGCGTGGAGACTGGGAGGCAGCCCCACGTGGGGAAAAATGGGGCTGGAGTCTCGAACTGCAAAGTGACCATTAGGACTCAGGTTGTCTCACTGATGCCAATAACACTGTTGGCAGCTCCAGAGCTGTGCTGGTCAAACTTTTTCGTTTAACATTGGCTGCTAAGCAGATAACCCTGTTTGTCTGGGATAATCAATTTGCTTCTAATTACAGCCCCAATTTCCTTGGATAATAAAACTCTCTCATTTGATCCTTACATATAGAAATAATGAACTATCAACCAATAAAATTAATTATTTTTATCAACTTTATGTGTATGATTTATATTTTAAATAGTTATAATAGGTAAGATAATTTAGCTTATTCTTAGAGGATCTGATATATTAGCCTCATGATTCCAGCTTAAAATGTATAATTAAATTCTTAATGTTAGAGTTGCTATTTTTTATTATGAAAAGGTTAAGATCTGTTTACAAAGCTTGTTAAAAGCGTTGAAATGTTTAAGAGAACTTAAGATTCACAGATTTTACCATTTTAATTTATTAGGTTTATTTTTGTCCTAAACATTCTGATAAGTTCTGCTAGTTTGAAGCATTAAATAAAAGTACTATATTAATTTCAAATATTTATGTGACGTTTTAATTAAGTTTGTAAATGATACCAAATATTTTAAAAAGATTTTATTTATTTATCTCTAGAGAGAGAGAGAGGGAGGGAGGGAGAAAGAGAGGGAGAGAACATTGATGTAAGAAACATCAATCAGTTGCCTCTCAGGCACCCCCAACTGGGGACCTGGCCTACAACCCAGGCATGTGCCCTGACCAGGAATTGAACCAGGGACCTTCGCTTTGCAGGACAACACTCAACCAACTGAGCCACTCTGGTCAGGGCATGATACCAAATATTAATAAAAGACCACTTTAAAGGTAAATGTTAAAATTTTTATTAAATCGAAATAAAAAAATGAGATTATAGGAGCCTTGGTTTCTGAATTTGTTACTTTTATAAAAGTAATACTAATTTTAAGTACTAAAATACCCCCAGGTTGTCCTTTCTGAGTAAAAAAAAATGCCTTGAAGGACTTACGAAAAACTCATATTGACAAGTAAATGAGAAATGACCTTTGGAAAAGAGTAATCCATCTCTGAGAACATTCTAACACTGCAATAGGTGCCCTTCCTTCGTTTGTGCGCATATTAAACAATCAATACTGAGCATTCAGAGGGTGTTTGGTCCCTCTAGAGGTAACAGTAAAGGTAAAGAAAGAAAAAGAGGACTCAACATGGGGAATCTTTATCGTTGGCGGGAGGAAGAGCATACTAACTACTTCATAAGTATGAAATCTTCGGTGTAAAAGTGGTGTCTCTCGAATGAAAGTAATACTTTTGTTGTTTAAGCTTTTGAAACGAGCAATAGTATGATGTTTTTTAACTTTAACTTTAACTTTAAAAAAGTTTTTAAAGAGAGGGGAAGGGAGGGAGAAAGAGAGGGAGAGAAACATTGATGTGAGAGAGAAACATCAACTGGTTGCCTCTCGTATGGCCAGGACCGAAACCATAGCCCAGGCCTGTGCTCGGACCGGGAATGGAACCAGCAGCCCTTCGCTTGGTGGGAAGATGCCTCACCAACCGAGTCGCAGCAGTCAGGGCTAGTGTGATGTTTGTCTAAGTTTTCCTCTGAATCCTTCAAGATTAGCTCTTGAAGGATAGACCTTGTCAAGTTATCGTCACCGACAGATTTGGTATCTCGCTGGGTCTTGACAATAGAGATATGGTGCATCGAAATTGGACAATTTGAGAAGAGTTTAATAAAGGGACTATTTATAAAACACGGCGCAGGATGTAAAAACAGCACAGAGGAGAGCACGATACACTGGATCTAGTAAAAGTGAGGCATATTACCACCCCGGGGTCTGAAGGGGAGGGAGCAGCGCTTTCTCCCATGAGAACTGTTGCGTGGAAAGGGTCTTGGGTCTGCTTGGTTGAGGGATACGGCAGGCTGCAGTGACCTGCAGGGAGGTATCCCAGGGAGTACATGCCTTCTCCTTACCTCTGAAACTACCTCTGAAATGCCAGTGTGTCCCTTTGGCGAAATTCAACTCAAAACCAGAGAACAAGAGGCCCATCTAGGCAGCTGACGCAGAGCAGCCTTTTAGGGCTCAGAGCAGGTTGGAGGGTGGACCTAGAGGGGCAAACAGAAGACAGCCGGCAGATTCCTCCGTTTCTGTTCCACTCTTCCGTTTCTCTTTTCCTTTCTTCCTTTACTCACTTTCATTTATTGAGCATCTGTTATGCGCAAGGCATTAGATTAGAAACTTAGAAGACACGGAAACAGGAGACATGCTTCTCCAGTTGTGCAATCCTAAAAATCGGTTTCCTCTTTATTGTAAAACTATAAGCTCATTATACACAGTTTTGAAAATACAGACATACACAAAGAAGAACGGAACATAAAAATGATCAGTAATCTCCTAACTCAGAGGAACTAGTGATGTAGTCCTCTAGCTCACTAGCGATACCTTTATGTATTTTTCCAATGCGTGTATATTTACAGGCAGCACTGAATTACATTTTCGAGTCTGTGCTAGCGCCAAACGTGGCCAAGCCAAACCCAATGTTAGGGGCAGGCAGCATGAACAGCATGAAATACTGGTTTTCAAGATGTCTTAAGAGGGTCTGAATTGAAGACATGTTGTTGTATAGTGCACAGGTCTGCTTAATCAAATGTGCAAATATTTAGAATCGCTTGTTTATATTCATTGTTTACAAAAACTGAGAACATTTCATTTGGACTTGATTTCTTTTGCATCAACAGAATGAAAAATCTGCCCGATGATTTATTTACCTCTTCAACATCTGAAAATTCTTTCTTAAACACCTTAAACCAATTTACAGTTTGTACAAGAAAGCGAATAAAAATTACTTTTTCTGATCGTTAAAAAAAGTTTCTTCTTTGTTGACATGCTTGGAAGAAGTGTACTCCGATGTGATACAAAGACTGGTCACGGGGACAGAGCTGCCTCATAAATCATACTAGCTCGCATCCCCCAGGCTCAAACTTGGTCGCTTCACCACGTGCAGTTACAAAGGCGTCTGAGAAGTGTAGTCACTAGCTGAATGGTCACACACCCAGAAAGAAGGGGGCAGGCAGCAGTTTGCCATAACGTCATAGCTTATCGACACCATCAGAGGCCCGGAGGAGGAAGATAAAGTCACCAAATGATGTTCAGCCCTACTGCGTTAATCATAAAATGTTGCTATTTATTATAGGATATAAACTATTTTAGTGATGAGGATTTATTTATAGGATATAAGCCATTTTAGGGTGATGGTTGCCTGACTCGAATGAAGAGAGGCTTTTGAATAACATTGCGATGAAGAAAGATTTTAGAGTGTGTACTCTTCTAAATAAAACAAGGTTGCTACTGCGCGGTGGGTACGGCCTGCCCCTGCCCCTCAATTACGTGGGAGGGCTTGAAGTTTTCTATTATCTGTGATAGAAACAGAACTGCACTATTCCCTAACCCAAGGTGCTGACATTTTTTACACATTTAGGGCAAGTTTTCTTAAATGTTAACGCAGCGTCGTTCTGTGAGGGGCAGTTCAGAGGCAAATCCGAGGAAAAGCCTCTGAGCAGGAACTCCCACCGAGACAGAAAATCCCAGGGCGCATTCTGAAAACCTCAGGCACAGCCTGGTCTGCAAACCTGTTTTCCAGCGCTCCGAGAAAGTCTTTTCTTCTGGGCCAGAAACCCAGGCTGCGATGAGTTCCCTGCATTACCGTTCTCACTAAACCCGGGCATCCCCTCCTGCTGGACAACTGGGGGCGAAGGGCTCCTGTGATGAGGTGATAATGTGGCAGACACTTTTATCCACTTACCCCAGAATGTGTAAGGAAGTGATGGTGCTACACCTATGCAGTGGAGTTCTCTGAAGTTGATGAAAAATAATGGTGTCGTTCTAAATATGCTGGTGATAATAACTGACACTTTTTTACTGGCATATGTTTATGTGGGAGAAACCACATTTGGATTTCTGCCATGAGTCGAGTGACACAGTCAGATTTTAACACTGGCACATGAGACAGTAAGGTATACTTTCAGCTTCATAAGCTATGATGCAATAAATGAAACGAAATAATTTCAGTGTAAATAATGTTGTGTGGCTTCTACTCAAGAAACATTTAAACTAAGAGGAAGAAAAATCAGTGCTCTGTGAAATCCACATCATGAGGCGAAATGTACTGGGCAATGGCATTTACTTCCATCGACTATTTAATGATCAGATACTAACTAGTCATAGTGACATGGCTGATGCTGGTTGAGCCCTTTCTATGACGGAGCGCCGTCCGACCTGCTTAGCGTGGGAGAAGTCAGCTGATCCTCTCCGTGACTCTGGACAGTCTGAAGACAATATTCCTGTTTACTGAGACGGAGAGCGAGGAAAGCTGAGTTGAGTGCTGGAGATGACACGGCCAGCAAACGGTCAAATCGGCGATTGCGTCCAGATATTCTGAGCTCGTATGCAACACTCTTTCTATCACAGCCAAATGGGTCCTCGGGGGAACATTATTGGTGCAAATGCTGACATTAGAATGCTTAGTAATGTACATGACGTGCCAGTCACACGGCCTGGCACATGGTGAGTACTCAAAAATGTTGGGTATAATTCTTGTTATTATTATTACACGGAGTGGAAAGAGGGCAGGTCTTTTTCCTAGTGACAAGCGTCTTTCCCGCCCCGCACTCCCACTGAGACTTCCCAGCCGCATCACTACGCCCTGACACTGACCTGCAGCGCAAACCCCATGAAAACAGGAGCGTGTCTGTTCTGCATGTTACCGTATTCCTGAGGCCGAGGGGAGAGCTCCTGTGAAGTGCTCAGCAAGCATTTGGCAACTTGATTGAGAAACCATAAGATTCTCTTGTTCCTTTTTTTTTTTTTTGACTGTGATGTTGGTATCATTGACCTTCTCTTGGCCTCCTGGTCTCTATAACTGGCATTCTTTGAGGTGGGGCTTCTCAAGTTTCAGTGGTTATGAAACCTCCTGGGGTCTTGGGAAACACGTAGCTGCCAGCAAACAGTCAGTCCCCAGAGAGCTGTACTGTGAATCTGGTCACCCTCTTACATGGCCTTCCATCCTGAATTGGGTTTGCACGTCAAGACTGGTGATGTCACACACATATGGAGAGGGTATAAAATGCATCGTGAAACTTTCTGGACAAGAACGCCTCGAGGGCAGGCTTCCCAGCTGGTCCGAACGTGGCTCCAGAGAGCGGGGAGAGAGCGCTGGCATGGGGTTGCACTGTAGCTCAGGGGAGGGCCGGGATCATGCCAATGCCAGGGAGATGCACACATCACTTGTGCTGGTATCCCTTCAGGGGCAGTTAGCAACACGGGCTCACCTAACTGGGAGGGAAGTTGGAAAAGGTGGGCTTTATTCCAAATTGTCAGGTGCCCGTGACGACAGCACATGGGACAATGAGCATAGGGGCCCAAACCACCCTCTGCCCCAGTTACTAAACGGGCATTAGATGGGATAACACCAGTGATTTGAAGTCACCTGCGTGTGGTTTCCTGCTCTCACGACTTCTGGTTCAGGTGCCATAGGTGACGGCAGCTGTAACTTATTTAGGAGTTTTCATATGTTCTGTAGCACACTAGGTGGGCTGAAAGTGACACTTAATGGACAAGAAAAGGAACGTGACATTTATCTCTGGCAATCGCCAGGCACCCGACTGGGCACCTCCACACTGGTTTTCTCATTTAGAAGAGGCAAGAGAGAGAAGAAGAAAGAGCTCTGCCAGCCAGGGCCAACCGTAATCGAAATGGCAGGGAAGGTGGTTTTCTTTCCCAATGCATGCTTTTCCTTTCAGCAGGCCTTCTCCAAAGGGTGCTTTATGAATTTATGGTTTTGCAAGAGAATGTGGAACATAAAACATAAATGAAAATATTCATCCGTGCAAAGTGCTACATAGGGCTTAAGTACAAAGTAAAGCATCATTTGTTAAAATAAATACTTACACATCATTTGGGGTCTTCCAAAGCCTTAATTCATGTGCATGGTCTGTAAATCTGATTGGCTCAGCTGCCTCACCGCTGGACCCCAAATAACAGTCATTCCTTCTCTGCCCAAACTGCACTAATAATCCATACGTGAAGGCAACAAGGCCAGGGATCGGGTGAGATCACAGTTGATTCCTTTTCCTGGAGCTTTTCCCAGCACTCCGGAAATATGACCTGTTTTGGATTAAAAGATACTAGAAATTTCTCACAGGCCAGAGGTTCCTGTGGCAAGTACTCTCGAGTGTCCCACGTGACCCCTTGGTTCCCGTGTCTAGTTAGACCTCATCCAGATGACTTTCTTCAGGGTATCCCACAGGACAAGCCCAAGGGTTCCATCCAGCTACCGACAGTTTGGGATCCTTTGCCTGGAACAAGGCTTGGTTCACCCAATTTCTGCAAATCTTCCTCTAGCTTTCGACAGTCCTAGTAAACACAATGCCAGCTCCTTCGTGCCCACACTACAACATCAACCACTGGCTCACAGAAAATTCTGCTTACTTGGAATATTTTTCCAACATCAGCTGCCAAATGGATTCTGGGAAAATCTGACAAGCAGAGGAAGGAGAGTGAAGTGGCCCCAGCTGCTCCGTGAGAGATCGCAGTGCCAGCAAACACCCCTGGTGCCTTGTGAGCTTGCTGATTCTTCCCAGGAACAGCTGCTCGCTAGCCAGATGGGCAAAGGGAAGGGTGTGAGCAGGGAAATATCTGTTGACACTTGTCATGATGCCCTTCCAGAAGGAAAACACCTGCTGCTTTCCAGGAAGACAGAATATACAATCTACTCGGCTTGTACAAGGAATCGGCAGCAACCTGTTTGCTCTTATGTGGCATCTGCCAAAGCAGCTTCAGCCACTCGTCCGGGCACAGAAGCCCTGGAGACGGCAGTGATAAGGCTGCCGTGGAGAAGTCCCTTGTGAAGTCCATGACCGGGCAGCAGAGTGGGCGGGGGGAGGGGTGAGGCCTGAGAGGGAGCTTTGACAGCCAAGAGGGTTGGCATCCCTGGCTGGACCCTACCACAGACTGAAAGACTAATATGCAGCTTAATTTCTTTCCTACATCTTTTCCTTAGCATTCTTTCTTCTTTTCCTCAACAGAGTCTGCACTCTTTTCAAGCAGGACTTATTTTCTCCCCTAGCCTGGAGGATTGTTTGAAGCCAAGAATAAATTGTTAACGCTACACTTCCAGGCCTCATGATAGATAAATACTTGGGTTAAGGGTACATACAAAACATGCCCTGAATAAGTGCATGAAAATCAGCATGTGGACTTTTCTTGGTTTAAAGAGAAGGAGAAACAAAGAGAGAGGGCAGAAGACAGAGCCTGGGCACGTGGCAAAGTCTCTGCGATGCGTT
>PVKM010052994.1:0-10137 GCA_004027735.1 Carollia perspicillata
AAAATGTGCCTTATGTAAATGAAGAACCAAATGCTACATTTTATTTTAAGCTTTTTAACTTAAATAGCCATGTGTGGCTAGTGACGACTATGTTGAACAGCACAGATCTAGAAAGAAATCGAAAACATGGGGCTCCGACACGGATTGCGTGCAGACGGGTCTGGAGCTCTCAGAGTTGCCCCGAGAGTATGGGGTAAGACAACAAGAGAGTGAAGGCCAGCCCTGGAAGGATGTCGGCGTTCAAGTGCATTTATTCACATTGTTTCAGAGCAAAACTACTGAGAGTCAGTGATGAAAATGTGACTTTTTCGTTTAAAAAATGGAAATGATAAATAGTATGCGAAGCATTTGGCGGTTTCAATATTTCAAACCACAAAATTCTCCTGAAACTAGACTATGATAAGTTTAAAATGTTTGGCTTTATGTTTAAAAAGAAGATTTAAAATACTAACATTGGCTTTACGTTTAAAAAGAAGATTTAAAATACTAACATTGGCTGAATGACACTTAGAAGCTTGACTATACATTATTTAATTTCAATTATTTAAAACTATACCAATTTAAGTTGTCACCAAATACATTTAGCATTTTTGTTAACGTTATTAAATGTGAAGCTCTTGAATAACTTAAAAAAAAAATCCGAGCCCCAGTGCCAGCAAAGGGCACTGCGGACGTGGGGGCGAGAAGTGGGAGAGGGCACGAGATGCGGGCGTCTTGAAGGCTAAGGGAGGCGCGTGCCAGGGAAGGCGAGGTCAGGAACAGGGTTGCACGCAGCAGCAGGAGATAAAATCAGACAAGTGGCCCCTGGCAGAACCAACAAGGAGGACCTTGGGGGTCATCGGAAGAGTAGACAGGTGCCTGGTGGGCGAGGCAGCCGATGGTCTGCGGCGTCAGGGCTGAGATACTTGCAGCCATGGCGATCACGGAGCATAAAGAGGGCAGTCCGTGAATACGCAGGAGACGTCACCCACGCAGGCACTGAATTCAGACTTCCCTGGGCCTGGACCACGTTTGCTTTGATTGGTTTCTAGGGCACACGGCAACGTTTTTGTTTCCCAACCACACCTTTGGGAGTTTTGTCAAATCAAATATGGCTCCCTAGAAAACATGGCGGGGTCCCAACCACGCCTGTAACCTCCGGCCCTCACTGCTGTGTTGTCCACGTAGGCCACCGAGCGATTCATTCCCAATCATCGTTTGCTCTTTTCTACCTCAGATCTAATATTTATTTGGGGCTTCTATTTTTAGCCTGTCTGAAAAAAAAAGTAATGGGAATTCACGAGATTTATTACACGAATCACTTCTCTGGCTCCCTCCCACCTCCATCAAGGCTCCCGACAGCAGTATTGTGTTTCTCACGTATTAGATTTTTAAGTGCCCCGTTAGGTAGTTTACAAGCTTTCCTTAATGTCTCTGCAATCCAAGAGCACAACGGCTGCCGAAAATTGACCACAGGTCGCATCTGGCCCGTCTTTAAATTTAGATCATACAGACTCCTCAACACTGCGCAGGCTTCCAATTGCGAACCTTACATAAAAGCCAAGGAGACTAACTTCGAAGTTATTTATAGTATACACACGGAGCATTGTTTATCCTTAATAGTAATGGTCAGAGTGAAAGCCAAACAATCTAAATACTCTCTGCAAAGCTTTGCACTTCCCACAACTAGTTAGAAGACTGTGGTTTATTCCCTAACCACAATGATGTTTTGAAAGAACTCGCCCTCAGATAGACTCATGTCTAGGTTCTCTCTGACCAGCATTTTTGTCGGGGCACAAGGACAAATAATCGTGGAATGGCTACGGCCATTCTACACCACCCTTGGGCCATAGGGGACCCTGCAGAGCTGTGGCCCTGGTCCACATGGGCATTGCGTTGTACACTGCCTCTTCCACCTTGAGCTGTAACTAAGAGTGGATCTTTTCATGCTTCTCACCTGAATGGCTTTTCTGTGTTTCAAATGCCTTCCCCTGCTTATCCATCAGCAAACTCCTACTGATCCTTCGAGACCCGTTTTGTTGTTACCAAGCTTGAGGGACCTTTCTTGTGTCCCCAGGCACATAGCTATTCCTTCCTCTGGGTACTCACACTGATTTTATAGCCTGGCTGCTTTGCCTTTGGCTTGTTCATGGGTCTTTCTCCTCTGCTAGACTTTTCCATGATAGTGGCCATGCCCCATCCATCTACCCCCAAAGCCTAGCACAGGGTGTAACAAATATTCCCAAAGCGCGGCTGGATGGAGAGTGAGCAAGTGAGTGAGTGAGTGAGTGATGGCTTTGGAATGATGAAATCCAAAGCCATCCAAGTTCTGCAAGGTCAACGCAAAGCAGACACTTTCCAGCAAATATACAAGAAACGTAGATTAAAACAATTAATCTCTGAGCAAAGAAAGCTTACCAGGGAGAGGTGCCAGCCTGGGTTGAAAAGACAGAGATTTCAGAATTGGCTATGGCACTAACTCCCTGAGTGATTGCGGAGACATTCCATCCCTGGTCCTCGCTCTAAGAGAGAGGGTTGGACTAACTGATCACTACTGTCTCTTCCAGCTCTAACTTCTTTTAATCCTAAGCCACAGGATGACATTTCTAGGAGCCAAGTGTATGCTGTTGGTGACTTGCCATATGACACAAGCCATACATCAGATTTCAAGAGGGAGGAGACTGTTTTCAGGGGGTTGGGCCCAGCCTATGTCCACCTTGGCACAGAGATGATATCTATCCTTCTTTGTAAACACCTCATGTTTTCTCCAGCACCTTTCCCCTCTGCCCAGCACACTATTGGCATAGAAGAGGTTCCAGAACATCGATTGATTGATGTAAATATTTCTATGTTGGCTTCCTCTACTTATCGAGTCACAATTTCATTCATCCATTTATCTATTCATTTATT
Organism: Carollia perspicillata; assembly: GCA_004027735.1. Lineage (NCBI taxonomy): Eukaryota > Metazoa > Chordata > Mammalia > Chiroptera > Phyllostomidae > Carollia > Carollia perspicillata. Next base: position 2,890 of record PVKM010052994.1, read on the forward strand.
CCACCACCTACCTGTTAATCCATTCATTTACCCACCTATCCTTGTGTCCACCTAATAAATATTTATTGAGTCCCCCTATGTGCCCAGCATCGTGCCAAGTCGTGAGGTAGTGACAGCCATCACTTGGAAGTGGAGGGCTGTGGACGGCCATTGTTGCCCATCCTGGGGAGAACTAAGTGAACTATTCTTCCTGGGAGCTCTCCCCCCATGGCTTATTATCAGAATACCTCCATTATGTGGGAAAAAGTAACAGTAATGTGGGCTCCCATCACCCGCAGGGGCAGCATTCGGGAGCTGGAAATGGTTAGCGCGAGCCAAGAAAAACCTCAAATCTTTGAAGACTTCTGCTACATGACACAAGCAGGCACAGGCAAGGCCACCCCGTAGAAGTGACAGAGATGGGGATGCCAGCGTAACATATGGGAGAGCCGGCTGGCGGAGCCCCCCAAAAATGGAGCGGGCTGCCTGAGGAGGTGATGAGTTCTCTGGTGCTGGAAGCAATTGTACAAGGGCTAGACAATCCTCAGTTGCTGGGAATGTCACAAAGGAACTCGGGCATAAAGAGGAGGGGTTGGACGAGGTGACCTTCAAAGATCCTTCTCCCCTGGCAGTTTCAGAGTTCAGGGAGCAAGGCCTTCTGGTCTGCGTCTGGCTGAGACTCAGCCAGAGTCTGTTCAGCGTTCGCCATCCTTGCCCCCTTCCAAGTCTCTTCATTCTGCTGGCAATAAGGTGGCAGAGGCTATACCAGCCTCTCCGGCACATCAGTGGGCATCTGTGAAAGCAGTTTAGCAACAGGAGTCCTCAGACACACAAAATTCTCAACCAGGAAAACCAGAAAGGCAGCGACCTGTGCTGGAGATGGCAGCCAGGTTTCGACTCCACCTCTTGAGGCCGACTTTATATGCCCATTCACGAATGTGGATACGTGGCAGGCAGAAATTCTCCAGCAGTCGTGGGTCACCAGAAATGTCCCCAGCCTGCATTTTTGGACTTGGGAATTTGGAGTCTATCGGGGTTTCCTAACAAGCCCACCCGTCCTCTCTCCATCCCCTGATGTTAGCCACCCCTTCAGCACATGAACTGAGATCGACTTTTTTCATATTAAAAATTAAAGCAGTCAATAGATCAAAGAAAAGAATTCTGAGGTTTTCTTTTTCCCTAAAGGATCTCATTTACCCCTGCAAACGCAGGAGACGAAGGCCGGGGACGTGACCTTGATCAGCCTGGCAATGACACTGAGAGAAGCTTCCCGGGTCCCCCCTTCAGCACAGGAGTTCCAGGGGCGTCCTGCCACTCCCTCCCGCTTCTCCGTGGGAGCAGCCCAGGCATGTGGCTGCCTGGAGAGCAGGGTTTATTGGAGAAATAAATCTCTACAGCTAAATCTGAACCACGCGCAAGAAACAAAGGAACTGCTTTCTAATGACCGAGGTTTAAATGAAGCCCAGCAGCCTGAGGCGGAAGCCCAATTAAGAAGAGATGGGAAATTGGTCCGAGAGACCACTTAAAGTTACACACATATTCACTGAGCACCCGCTACGGGCCAGGACTGGTGTGAGTGGCCGGGAGTTTAAAGACACATAAGACACTCACTCTGCTTATCTCCAGGGGCTGACGGCGTGCGTGCGGGTGGGGGGAGGCTTGCCAGTGGAGTTAAAGGGAAGAGCCCAGAACAGGGTTCTATCAGAAGTGCTGTAATCATGGTTATGACCCTGTGAGTTGGAAACGGAATGCCCAGGCAGGAGGGAATCAGAGAAGGCTTCCAGAGGGGCCACTCTGTGACCTTGTCTTCAAAGATGTTTAGGAGTTTGCAAGGGAGAAAGGAGGGAGAGTTCTGGCAAGAAGGAAGAACAGTGCGGGCAGAGGAGCTGGGAAAGGGCAGGGCCCACGATGCAAGTGAGCACCGACAAGTTCAATGTGCGTCTGGCTGTGAAAAATGAGGCTGGACGGGTAGACCACCACGCAGCTGTGAAGGCCACAGGGGCCATAAAGACATTTGGCCTTTACTTTGTAGGTCAAAGTTCCCCAAATTTAAAGGGCACAGAATCCCCGAGGGAGCTCATATTAAGATACTGGTTCCAGGGCTGTACCTCAAGAAACTGTGGCTCTGCAGGTCCATGGTGGGGCCTGGGAACCTGCATTTGACAAGCACCAGTGTTGGGGGGGGTCCATGCCCTGAAGGATTTCTCTGTAGAAGCTGGGGCACTGCTTCGGGGGTGGGGTGGGTGCCCAGGAAGGGCATGGCTTAGTGTCGGGGACTCTCAGCTGAAGGCTGTGGAGCGGGACCTGGAGGAGAGGGCGTGGAAAATGGAGCGTCACGGAGGTACAGCAAACAGAGCTGCTTCGGAGGGACATGAGCAGCCCTTCTCTGGCAAAAGGCCCGGAGCCCCTCTCTGGTGGACTTCCCATGTCACCTGGAGCAAAAAGCCAGGAAAAAGTAACCTGGGCCCGGAAGGGAGGTTGGGCAAGATCCGCCTGCTCTGCGGCCGCCCCTGGGAGAGGGTGGCCATCCCAGGGGAGCCAGACCTCATCTCCGCGCTGTGCCACTAATGAAGCCCGCGGCCCCAGGGCTGGGGAGGGGCCGGGCCCAGGCTGGGAAGGAGGCTGAACACAAACAAGTGGCAAACGAGTGGCCAGGGCAGCGAGTGGGCCTGCCCCAGGGCGCAGACTCTACCGATGCCCTGCCCTGCCCGGTGCTGTCGCAGGTGACAAGCCAGTTGCCACGGTTCTGTCCCAGCCTGGGCCTCCAGGTGACCTGGCTTCTCGGGCTGTTGCCAACTGCTTGGCACAGGTCGCCGGGCTCAGAGGAGTTGTTCGTTCAGCCGCGCGCCCCACACTCATGGGCTCCCTGTGCCAGGCAGCCGGGTGACAGAAGTCCAGAGGCCTCGAGGTGACCAACCCTGTTGTCTAAAGCAGACTGTCTAGAGAGACTGATGTTAGAGGTAGGAGAAATGACAAAAGCAAAGAAGTTCTCTTCCTTCTGAGGGTGCGCCCCTGCAATCTGACCACCCCCACCTGCGTCAGACGCTATGATGCCAGGAGGCTAAAATGATGCAGAATCCCCCAAATGCCACTGCTGGCTGGCCCAGAAAAAGCTGGCACTCAAGTACTGCCTTCCTTGATGTGCCAACATCAAGTCTCTAATTAGAGAGAGTCTCTAGGCATTAGAGACTTTCTCAGCCCCTGTGCTATAGCCCCGCTTAAATATATTGATCACCCCCTTTAATATTGTTCAATGAAACTCATAGATAAGAGAGCTACCCAACTCTCCATTTCAAGAGAATCCATAATGCCCTGGCTGTGGTAGGAAGGATACAAGGAAAGGAAATTAGGATAATATATTTCACAACTATGTTAGGAGACATTTGAGGTAGACACCGCACCTCTAACCAGCATGGAGAGAGAGCTGCAAGCTGGCACGTGTGGCATGGATGCGGAAAGTGCCGCGAATGGTGTTGCATTAGAGACCTGTTTTCTAAATGCGTGTTGTAGAAAGCGGGAGTTTTCTGCAGTGGTGAATGATTTTTGATAAAGTTCCAAACAAAATAAGGCACACCGAACTGCCCTAGCTGGTGTGGCTCAGTTGGTTGGAGCGTTGTCCTGTAAACCAAAATGTTGCGGGGTTGATTCCGGGTCAGGGCATATGCCTGGGTTGTAGGTTCGGTCCCCAGTCAGGGCACATGCAAGAGGCAACAAATTGATGTTTCTCTCTCACACGGATGTTTCTCTCCTTCTGTCTCTGCCTCCCTTCCCCTCTCTAAGCACGTTGTCAGGTGAGGATAAAAAAAAAAGAGAATAAGGTACCACCTTCCCTTGATTCGCCTGGCAGTGCCTTGGTAAAAGGCGTACATTTAAACTTCGCAAAAAGCAGTATTTTGAGTTTATAGGTAAAACAGAATTAGGCGCTAGGTTTGGGCGATTCTGGGTTGTTTTCTCACCTACATGAAAGAACAGAGGATATTGGCAAGTAATGAGTGACAGAGGACAGTTAACGGTGTGGGACTGTCCCTCGCAAAACAGGACTTCTCCCTGGCTCCTGCCCTCTAAGCGCTGTGGGGTCCCCCATCTGTTGTGACAGCCAAAACGTGAACCCATAGATTCCCCAAACACCCTCCAGGGAGGGCGCTGTCACTCCTAGGGCCACAGCTGGGCAGTTGACGAAGCACTTTCCTGTACATGAAGTGAGTGTGCCTCCCAGTTGCGGGAGGCAGAGCAGAGGGAAAAACTGCGGCCTAGAGAAAGAATAGTGTCACACCTAGAGCTCATCAGGAGCTAGCAGCGGAGAATCTCTGAACCTTGGGATTACCTGGAGTTATGGGCCGAGTTTCGTCCCCACATATCCGTATGTTGAAATCCTCACCCCTAGTATCTCAGAATGTAAATCGATTTGGAGACAGGATCTTTAGAGAGGTAATTAAGTGAAAATGACCTCATTGGGGTGGGCCCTAATCCCAAAAGACCGGTGTCTGTATAAGAGAGGGGACCAAGACGCAGACGCGCACAGAGGGAAAAACATGTGAGCGCACATGGAGAAGACAGCCATCTACCTGCCGCAGAGAGAGACCTCAGGGGAAACCAACCCTGCTGACACCTTGGTCTTGGACTTCTAGCCTCCAGGACTAGGGGGCCGTGCATTTCTGCTTATTGAGCCACCGGGTCTGTGGTTCTTTGTTGTGGCAGCGCCGGCGGTCTAACAGAAATGGGGTTTGGAAGACGGTCTAGCCTAACCGCCTGCCCCCCGTGGAAATTACTGCAAGCCAGTCTCGTGGCTTCCTGTCTACTGTCTACTGTTACCCACACCCCACGGGGCAGAGAATCCAGACACTGCACTTTACTCCACAAACCAAGTGAAGTCATTCCTGTCCCGCCAGGTAAAAACTCAGAAGGAGTCTCCCGCGAGTGGGTCAATAGGGAAACATATAACAACCTCTAATTGTATATCAAGTGTTAGCAAGATCTGTATAGCACAAATGAGACCAGATCGGGCCGATTAATTACCCGAATTACATTAGTTACCCAAATCTCTGAGTCCAGGCCCTGTCTGCGTGTCGGGAGGGGCACTTAGTCACCGTCTGAGGGTCCTCAGGGTCACCAAAGTGTACTGACTTGCGTCTGGAAACCAGAGCTTGAGTCCTCTCGGCCCGCCTCTGCTAAGGGCGGGATGGCAAACCAGGTGCCCCAGGATGGCTGGACTCCCAGGTGGAACCCCCACCATGTCTGGCACCCCTTCCCTGGCTGCGTAAGACTCTGGCCCAGTCATCCTGACCCCACTGCGCCGGGGCAGCTCTGAGTTGTCTTCCTAAGTCAAAACACCTTCTGTTTGCTCAGGCGAGGTGACCCGAGTGACCCCACGTGTTCCAGCCCCTCTCATCCTTATCTCCCAGAAGACGCAGCCGTTCAGGAGCTGCTGGACTGACCCTCCTTCCCGCGCTGTCACCTCGGTGCTGAGGCCATCGGCAAGTCCGGAATCCTGTTCCCCTGTGCTGGCTCCTACTGGGCTGAGGGAGAGGGCGAGGGCTGCTGGGAAAGGCGGTCTGTCCTAAGTCTGGCCTCCGAACACGGCCGCCCCGGAGCCTCTCATGGTGGCCAGTGGTGCCATATTGGTCGGCGCAGCAAGGCGAGGAGAGGCCGATGGGAAGTCGGCCTTGTTTTGGGTGGGAGAACATGACCTGTGCTGTGTGTTAGGAGCTGAGGGCCACCCAACAACCTATAGAAAAGGAGGTACATGTACCTCCATTTTGTTAACGAGGAAATTGAGTTGCAGAGAAGAGGGACTGACTTCTTGGAGGTTTCAGAGCTAGCAAGTAGCTAGGGTGGGTCTGGAGTCTAAGGCTTCCAACACCAAACCTGGCACCCAGGGGGTGCGTCCAGGGGATTTCCGTGATGGCACAGACACGCTTTGCCAAGTAAAGTGCCAGTCAGTCCTGTACCAGCCACATCCCAAATTCTGCTTTCAGGACAGAAAGCCAGTGCTCTAGCACACGAAAGACTTATACCTGCAGAGTTTCCCCAACAGGACATTTTCTGCTAAAATTTTTTCCTAAGTCCATGCAATTGCTTTCCTGAACTCATCTACCACGGGGTCGTGATTAGACATTAAAATTCTTATATGTGCATTCAACTTTCCCTGGTAATCAAATTCCGAGGCGAACAGTGGGTCGGGCTGCGTTATTCGTAGGAAATCATGCCATCCCCCAGCGTCAACGCAAACAACAGGGAAGGTTCTTTCGTCCCTCACACGGGGCTCTTAAAGATAACTTCCTAATGCATGTTTTCTTTCTAACCCTGCAAGTAAATCGCTGAGCTGGGAAAAGTCGTTGGGACTCGTCCCTAAAAGATCAAGCCGCCCCGTGTCCCCTTCCTTGACCGCTGTCTCGTCCAGCTGACTCAGAAAGGGCCGACTAGGAAGAGGAAGCTCCTGTGCTGGGTGTGGAGTCCAGCTGGGGAGAGGAGGCCGGGGACGCACAGGCCCTGCGCCCTAGGGCGGCTGAGCTGGTGCAGCCCGCACATGCACAGACCTTCACATTCAGAGGGTGTTTCCAAGACCTCTCGGTCCTGGATCACTGCCCACTGGAGATGGGAAGGAAAGGCCCAGCTAGGCTTCCAAGGAGGCATTTTGTGTTTAGTGCTCTTGCCAATGAAGGATGAATAAAAGTTGCTCAGGGGACAGTAAGCACATTCTCCGCTGCTCTTGGCAGAACCTAGGTTTGTGTAACAGTCAGGGCATGCAGGGTTGTGCTGCAGTAACAAACAAGCCCCAAATCTAAGCGACCTAAGGTAACAAAGATATTTCTCTCTCATATTACATGTCTGTGTAGGGTCAGCTGGAGGCTTTGCTTAACACGGTCATTCAGAAACCCAGACTGACAGAGCGAATTCCTTCTCAAACATTGTCAAGAACTCCGGAGCGTGCCCGTGGTCACCTTCACTCCCTGGCCTGGGAGTGATGTACATCTCATTGACTGTAGCTAGTCCCCTGGCCCTATCCAAAAAGACGGGAGTCAGGGGGTGCGATCCCACCACTGACCCGGCAGGCAGAGAGCTGGAAACAGCTCAGCAGACCACCTCGACAGAGACCCGAGGTTTGCTCACCTGTGCCTTTCTTACTTTGGAATTCTGCTCCCCGTCCTGCCTACCCGCAGAGAAAGTGGGTTGAGAGGGCAGGTGTTGCAAGCTGCAGCCGATCATCGGAAAACCTGCACTGAACGAATCCCGCCCCCCGCCGGTGCTTTGCGACGTCACAAACTACTC
>PVKM010052995.1:0-10132 GCA_004027735.1 Carollia perspicillata
GGCACCTCGGAAGTCACAGGTCAGGCCCCATCAGTGCACGAACCCCCAGGTGGCCCTATTGGTGACAGGAAGCTGCTTCTGCTGTAGTCAGGCCCTCCGTGGACGGGCACTGTTAGGGGCGGGCTGCTCTGCCTTGCGCTGTGCTGAATCCGTCTCTCTAGAACTTTCCCTCATGGCCCTAAGCTTGCCCTCCGGAGCTGCTGGGAACAAGTAGGCTTCCTCTGCCACCCGACAGGCCTCCAAATCCTTGCCGACAGCTCTCATGTCCCCTTCCAGTCTTCTCCAGGCAAAGCTGCCCCGGCCCTTCTAAACCCTTTCTCCGATGACATACATGGTTTCAAGTCCTCTTAGCGTCAGCATATTAACATTTGGGGAAAAAAAATATTGCAGCCCTCGTCAGCCTTTGGACGGAGCTGAGCTCCACGACCTATCCTTGGGCAGAGGAGACATCCTGGGTCCCAGGGGGTGAGACGCAGACAAGGGCAGACAGATGACATGGGGAGACCCGGGAGGCAAGGTGAGCTGGGAGCAAGGAGAGCCAGGCCTCCTGGGCCCCAGCTCAGGGCTGTCCTGGGAGTGACATGTGAGCTCGGGCACGTGGCCACCCCTGTGCCCAGGCCTGTGGGGGGCATGCCAGCTGATGACTGCTCGTCTAATGGAGTCCTGTAGGCTTTGCCAGGCTATGTGGGCGAAGCCTGACTATATCGCTCCCCAAGGGGCTCTCAGGGTAAAGCTCCAGGAGGTGGCCCGCCTCTGAGGGTGGACAAGGTGCTCACACACAGTCTCCCTCTAGTGCACCGGCACTCCTGGCCACCACTGTCTTCCCAGCACCCAGGACAGAGCCAAGCATATAGAAGGTGCTCAATAAATGCTTGCTGAAAGAATGAATGAGGAGGCCTCGAGGAATAATGCTAATAATAGAGGCCACCATTTATTAAGCATCTACTGTGTACCAGTCTACAGAGTCCAGGAAGGCAGCAGCTATATCTGCTTTGCTTACTCCAGGATCCTTCGTGACAGGTGGACCTACAGGAGACACTCAGTAAATATTTGTTGAATGTTCAATGCTTGCATGTGTTACCTCATTGTCACCCCAATGAGATGCGAGAAAAGACATGGGAGAGGCTGCAGTGACAGAGTTGGAGAGCCTCTCTTTTATGCACACACCGGGATTCCTTGTTTTTCCCTCATGCCCATCTTTGCTTGACAATTCCTGAGTTTTCCAGACCCAGGTGAAAAACACCTCCTCCAGGAAGCCTTCCATAATCTCCCCAGTAGGAATTAACTGCTCCTGCCCCTGAGCTCCCCTCACACCATGCCTGCCCTTCTGGAGCCAGACTGTCTGGGCTCAGATTTTGGCTCTTCTTCCGTCAAGCTATGTGACCAAATCTCTGCATGCCTTGGTTTCCCCACCTGTAAACAGAGACTGATAATAGTACAGGCCTCAGAGAACTATGGTGAAGTTTAAAGGAATTAGCACATATAATGTGCTTATCACAGTGCCTGACACAGAATAAGCAGGCAATAAGCTATTCTCATAGCATCACCACGTCTTGCTCGGTGTGAGACGCTGGGGACATGGAGCTGGCAGTCAATGACTGTTGAATGAAATACTGAACTGGGTACATATCTATTTTCCCCTGCAGGGCAGCAGAGGCCAGGGGGCACGTCTTCCTCAATTCTATGCCCCACCCCAGCCCAGTCCATGACTCAGGACCCGGGCAAGGGCTCGACCAAGAGCAGGAATCTGTGCATGGTGATGGCAAGGAGTGGGAAGGGCTGAGGCACGGGGCGTGGGGGTGGGGGTGACGTCTGAAATCCAGGCTGGGTTTCAGGTGTGAACTGAAGACCCGACCCTGTCCCTTGCCAGGGATCTGCCCATACTCCCAGTCTTTTCTCATCTCCTCAGCAAGCCATGATTTATGGATGAACAGAATCAAACAGGCCTGCTGGCTGCTGGGATGCCCCGGGGAGCTACTGGAGAGGGAAAGGACTTCTGTGGCAAGCTCAGCAGCCACCCAGGGGAATGTGAGGGGATCTAGAGGGGAAGCAGTTGCACACGCACAGGCCACAGGCACAGACACCCGTGGCCCTCTCTCCCACACACTTGCACACATCATGGAGACACCCTTGGTACAGACACCCATGCTCACACACATACCCATGCACAGACACCCATGCATACACATATACCCACCTGAGCCCCAGAGACTCACTCCTTGCACAAACACCCATGCTCACATGTGCACACACACATGCACGGTCATGCATGGCCATGGCCATGGCCATGCACAATGCCCAGCCCACTCTGCTGGGGGTCTGGGTACTCAGGCACTTCCTCTAACCTGAAATTTTCTCCCTAGGCCCATCATCGGTCTACTCAAATTCTGTCTGTCCTTCTGAGGCAGAGCAGTGGGACAACAAGCAGACTTGGAGGCAGATGACCAGGGTTCCTGTCCGCCCTCTGGCCCTGGCCAGTGACCCTGGAATGGCCCACTCTGGGTCCAAGTGCTCTACTTTTAAATGGTGACAATAAGCCCTGACCTCCACTGCCAGGGTCCTGTCAGGATCAAAGGGCAGTTCCCATTAATGGAGCACGTGCCTTTTGTACCAGGGGCTTTGTAGGCACTGTCTTGTGGCATCTGCACAGCCCTGCACCGTCATTGCTCCTGTTTCACGGGGGAAGAAACAGGCATGGAGAACTGAGGCCGCCTGAGCCTGCCCTTCACGGTGGCTGTAGCGGCCTTCTCGGAGCTGAAGGATGTGACGACTTTCTGCACGACGCTACACCGCACCACCTGGCCACACCCAGCCGTTCCCCTGCCTTCACACCTGAGGCTTTGCATTCGCTCCTCCCTCAGCCTGCAATGGTCTTCCTTCTATTCTCTACCCTCAAGGTCCCTAGACAGGGACAGCCTTCATGCCCTCCCATATTCTCTTATGCTTCCCCTGTCACTATGGTGATTTCTCTTGGGTTAATAATTAGTTCCCCCACTGGGAGCACCTGGAGGGGTGACCCTAGATCACTCATCTCTGTAGCCCAAGTTCTGGGACACAGGAGAGGCTGGATAAATAAGTGCTGAACAAATGCATGAAGTTATTCAAGGCCCCAGTAAGCCCACCTCTTCCAGGAAGCTCTCCTGGATGACAGGCACTCACAGGAGTCTCTTCCCTCTCCAAAGTTGAATTAACCGCCCATCACCCCCTTTTTCTTGGGGGTAGTCCTGTTCCCGACGCAGGGCCAAGGGGATAAGATCCAGTCTCCCTGTTGCTTGGGGTCTGTCATTGTCCACAGGCTAGGACACGATACAGGGAAGCTGCAGGATGTGCGGGAAGTCTGTGCACATAGGCTCTTTCCCCCAGAATCAGTTTGCTCTTCGCTCTCAGACTGTGACATGCACGCTCCCCATATACAGCCCTCCCAAAGTTGTCCCATCACCCCACTCATCCTCCCAACCCAGGCTGCTCCTGTCTTCTGGGCATCCCCAGGTCCCAGGCCTTAGTCTCCTTCCCAAGTGCCTTTAATCATAGTAACCAATGCACACTCAACACTGAATCATGTTCACAGTCCTTAGCACCCCTCCGAAGGTAAATACTCTATGCTCATTTTACCAAGATGCAAACTGAGGCTCAAAAGGGTCAACTATCCACCCGAGAGCGCACAGCAGAAGAGAGACTGAGTCTGTCAGACCCCAAACCCTGCAGCTCTCATTCTGGTCCATCCCCTGGAGCTGCATCTTGAAACATGTGGCTCCAAGGAGAGCAGGAAGAGAAGACGCAGAGTGAACACAGAACAAGGAGCAGTGGGGGACAGGGCTTCCCCTTCCCTGAGAATTTTACCAGAGAGCCACTCCCAGGTTTCCCCAAGCGTTTCAGAGGTCCCTCTCCCCACTGCACAGTTTTCCCAAGGCTCCTTCCTCCCTCACCAGCCCAGGAACAGGTTGGAGGTGGAGCGCCTGAGGCTGGACAGAGCGCAGAAGAGGAGGGTGGGGTGCCCGAGGGCTTGCCCAGGGCCCTGTCTCTGCTGTGTTGATGGGTGCAAGTACTATTTCAGAGATAATGCAGAGTGATGTCAGAGGTGGTAGGGACCACATCTGCCAGCACAGTCCCATCCTGACGCCACCTCCTCCCACCTGACTCTGCACCAGGACAGATCCTGCCCCAGCCCCTCCCCCCGACCCATCCCTTGGTGGCTGCAGGATGACGTTCCACCAGGAACGTTTCCTGCACCAGGTGGAAAGCGGTGAAAGCCGGAGTCACAAGTTTCTCTGGGAAGTGGAAGCCCTTTCCCCTGCCGCTCTTTATTTTGTGTTCCCCTGGAGTCCTTCTCTCCCTGCTCTCCTTGGAGTGGCTTGTTTCAAAACGGCTCAGCCACAGGAGCATTGAATGGAGTGAGGGCTGCAGGGTTTGAGGTCCAGCCCTGGCTTTACTTCCTTTCTGCTGAGCAGTTGGAAATGGAGAGAGGCCGAAGGGCGTTTGCAGGTGCAGAGCCTACCAGCCCAGGGCTATTTGGGTAGGGGAAGGGGGTGCAGATGTGGTGCCCATCCCACCTCCCTTCCTCCCACCAACTCAGCGTGTGCGCGCACACACACACACAGAGCTAGAAAAAGGCATAATCGGGAGAGAGCAACAGAAAACCAATGAGCTAAACTCTGAACCCCAGACAGCCAGGCATAATGCCAGGCCTCCTGTCACGATGAATTCTCTGCCCTCTCTCCACACTAGAACTCCCTGCTCCCGGCCACCCACCTTGGGAATGGGGGCAGCTCATTTCTTGCTACGGAAGAAAAGAAAATGAGATGGGAGGGTGGAAGAAAAAAAGAATACAGAGGGAAAGAGAGTCAGATACTTGTTTCCCAGGACAGCTGGGCCTCGGCCCTCCCCCCACACCCTCCCATCTGAGTGTCCTTCAGAAAGCAGCAGAGGCGTCCACAACCCTCCGGCCTCACCCGGTGGGAACAAGGCTGGGCAAAGGGAGGCTTGAGGGCAATTGTTTCGGAAAGTTACAAGTAGCTGAAAATAGGGGCTTAGCATGAGCGAGCCTCCTCAACCTTGACTGTAATAAAAACAGATAATGCGTGAGTGAGCTGGGGAGAGCGTGCTGGCAGGGGCCGCAGAGGCCGGCTGGATGCAGACAGTTTAGGATTCAGAGAAGATGCCAAGTGAGTAAACAGCGAATGAAGGATTATCTGGATGGGCCAGGAGCTGTTCCAGCAAGAAATTGGATGGGGACATGTCAGGATCCACAAGCACTCTGACTCCTCATCAGGGAGCGAGGCCTGGCGAGCTACAGGGGCCGCATCCACCCCTTCTCTGCCTCTGCTCTCTCTTCCAGCAGGGAGCCTGGCCTTGGTAATGATGGTTCACATTTGCTCAGTGCGGCACAGTTTACAAAGTGCTCCAGAGTTTACTGAGGGTTTCACATCCATTGTTGTGGTTAATGGAGGTGATGGAGGTATCTTCTCCCTGGAGACCCCTCCCCCTCATTGCAGCCACCCCCACCCCCCACAATCCCTGGCTTAGGAAAGCCTGCACATCTGGCTTCAGGCTTTAACCTCAAAAGAGGGGCAGAGGGAGACAGACCCTCTGCAGACTCTGGAAATCTACTGAGTCCAGAAGACATCGGGGTCCAAGCCATTCAGGATGAACAGGGCCAGGTGCCAGCTCTGAGCAGGGAGCCCAAGCTGAAGGGTGTCCAGCCAGAAGTTAGCCCGGAACCTGCCATCCTCCCACCTACCCTATCCCAAGGCTGATGAGCTGCCTGAGCAGTCATGAAAATAATCACATCCATCAGAGCAGCAGGGGCGCAGGGAAGGAGGAGCTCAGATGGAGGGCCTCTCTACCAGGAGCACGGAGCGGGGGGCAGGGGCAGGATCAGGGACGTGTGATGATTAAGTGCAGGCCTTGACCACTAGTTACTCCTATGAATAATACATTGTTGTGCCTTGGCCTAAAGCAGCATCTTATTGGTATTAATAATACATGGCTGCAAAGAAGCTGGGGTGGGAATAGTGAGCAGTATTTTATTTGAGGGTCTCGGAGCACTCAAGGGTTCCTCACGTTGGTGACTCGACTTTACCTCCCCAAGTCACAGGCTTCTCTACAGGCCTGGTCACCTGTCCCGCTCCGACACCCTCCCACCTGAGGAAAGCCACAGGGGCTAGGAGTCTCGCGTCCTAATATTCAGATTATTGTCCTGGGGTTTCGGTGGCGCAGAAATACACTTAATCTTTGTCCGCTCCAGGACCCTTAGGGATGCAACATGATGGGAAGCTGCTCCCAGAGGTGTTTGGGAAGGAGGGGGCTAGCGAGTGGGAATTTGGTCTGTGGGAGTCATGGGTGGAAGGAGACCACTGGGGATCAGAGTCCAGTTCTGCCACCCGCTGCGTCACTATGACTGTGCGACCTTAGGCAACTAACGCAATTCTCCGGTCCTAAATCGCCCGGTTAGAATATAGGCTGGCTGAGATTCCCTATCAGAGGTGCCGTTCTACCGGATGCAGATTTCATTCGCATCACAAGTAGGACAGCGCTACTGAGCGCGCGCCCTGAGCTCTGTCCGCGGTGCTGAACCAGCCGCCTGCCCCTGTCCACGGTGCTGAAACACGACTCAGTTCTGGGACAGGGGCCCTGCTCCAAGCTACCGTTTGCATTGACCCTGGCGAGCAGGATCCGACCAACTGGAACCCTTTCCGGGACTGCAACATAGTGGTCCCACCTTCAGCTGCCAATTCCTCCCAGATCAGCCTTAAGCTGAAACCCGCTGGCGGGGTTTCAGCGACCAACTGACCTTGAGTTCTCTTCCCCCCAACCCGCCCTGAGGTGAGGGCCCCAGTCAGCAGTACACCTTGAGATAAAAAGAGCCTCCCTGTCACTGTAAATACCACATCCCATTCCCTCAAGGGGAGCTCGCCATACCACCTCCTGGAGGTTGGTGTGGGTATGGCGCTCAGAGCAGAAGCACACAAGGTCCCCAGGGGTGGCACTGGGTGAATGAGGAAGAAGTGGCATACCGTCCCGGCCCCCACCACCCCCTCACCCCTCCCTGGGCCATCTGGAGCTTTGAGCTTGCAGTGCTACTCAACACCCATGCTCCACACTGTCCAGCTGTGTTCGGCGGCCTTGGGACACCATGCTGCCCAGTTCACATCGAAGACTCAACCCAGGTGGCCAACCCGGGCCAGGTGAAACTGCTTGCTCCCTCCTCCCTTCTTGCAGTTTCCTCCCACTGCAGGGCCAGCCCTACCAAGATGAACACAAAGGCCTGTAATGTCCCCTCCCCAGGGCAGAGGCTCCCTACCTCACATCCACCCAAATAAGAAACTTGCCCACAGCCCCTCCCTAGAAAAAAGTGGGAGTCAGAGGGGAAGGCAACTTCTACAACCCAGTTCTGGCCCCCAGCCCCACAGGGGGGTGCTCTTTGAGAAGCAGATCTGCTGGTGTTTCTAGGGGCTGCTTGATATTAGCCTCACTGATTGTAAAAACTCCCCTCTAAAAAAAAAAAGCAAAACAAATAAAACCACCTGACGACAACGCTCAAAATCACAGCTTCTCTGGATCCAGGCAGCGAGTGAAGATAATAGCCTTTAATTACAGTAGACACTATAGCCAATGTCATTTATTGAGCACTTACTACAAGCAAGACTATGGTAAGAGCTCTGCCAACATTATCTCATTTAGCCTTACAACACCCTTGGGGAAACATCATGACCAGCATCCTGCAGATGACAAAAGTAGGGCTCGGAGAGGTGAGGTGGCCACTCAGGGCAGTGCAGCCGGTGGCTGTTGAGGCTGGCATGGGAAACCACGTCTGCCTGCCTTTAATGCTGCGGCTCGGCTGGATCCACCTGTGCTGGAAGCCTCGCTGCCCCTTAGTTGGTTCCAGGACCACCTCTCCACCATCCTCACATCTTAGCAGAGAGCCGCATGGAGGAAGACGGTGATGCACACACTCCTGCAGCACATTACGGTCTGCAAAGAGGTTGTACAGCCACTGTCCAAATCGACCCTCATGATACTGAGGATCTGATTTGATTTTACAGGAGGGAAAACTAAGGCTCAAAGGAAGAAGTGGCTTGCCCCGTCACATAGGAGTGAAGCCAGAACTCAGATGAAGATGGTGGGACTCCTAGTCCAGTGCTATCTGCTGAACTCACCAGGGCTGGGGTCCTGGGAGCAAGCCAGGGAGGGGGTTCCATGGGCTTTCATCTCCTGAGGGGTTTCCTGAGGCCCTGACCTGGGCTACTTCCCTCCTCCTGCTCCCTAGGGGCCATCAGTGGGTTCAGCTCTCACTTGGAGTCTCGATTTCTCATTCTAAATGAAATTTTTTTCCAGGCAATTACTTCCTGCTAATTAGGAGGCAAGACTGCCAGTCCCTGGGCCCTGGGCTGACCCCTTTTCTCAACTCACACGGGTGGCGGGTCATTGAGGTACAAGGTGGCAGCACCAGCCACAGAAACTGCCTGGATTGTCCCCATCCGCTGAAGGAGGCCAGGAAACTTTTGAGGGCAGCAGGGGTGGGGGCCGGTGGAGGAATAAGAAGTGCCAAAGAGCTGGAAGAAGGGAGGCAGGATGTTGGGGAGGGAGGGACTCTGAAGTGGGAGAGCCAGGGGACGGGAGGCTGGAAGGAGACTAGACATGCCACGCAGAGTAGGTGGGAGACCTGGGCTCAGGAGCGGCAGGGGAAGCCAGGAAGAGCCAGGGAAATGGGGACACATGTAGCAGCGTCACAGGAAGGAAAAGGGAGGAACCTTAGGAAGCAGAGAGACAGATGAAGGGGGGAAATCTCCCCTCTGCATAGGGAGGGGAAGGAAGAAAGCACCCTGGAAAATGGTCAGGATGACAGAAGTGGAAGAGGCAGAGAGGGGGTGATGCTGGGAGACTCCACCAAGGGGAAGGAGAGAGGAAGGACGAGGGGAAGGAGGAACTGCTGGAGGAAAGCCCTGGGGAGAAGGGGAGGAGAGCAGGGGAGGACGGCTGGAGTGGTAGCTCCCAGGGCCCCAAGAAGGGCTCTCTCTACGTCATTGTCCTTGAGCCTCCCCCAATGTCAGTGCCCAGCCAGTCGGGCCTGCATGCCCTCCTACGCACCCACAGGTATGGGCAGGCATAATGGCAGGCCACCAGCCAGCTCAGGCCCCAGATGCTCCACCTACCCAGGGCAGCCGGCCCACCTCTCTTCTTGCCAACCTGCCACCCTCTCCAGTGGGCTGAGCCAGGGGCCCTCCTGGGCCACAGAGCAGCGTGGGCAGGATGCTCTGGGACTGTGTGGTCCTGCCTCCCCAATTTATAAGGGAAGGATCAAGGCCCAGAGACTTAATGGTGCTTGTCCAAGGTCATGTAGCAAGTGGGTGATGAGGCCAGGTACAGAGGGCTTAGGGACTAAGTCCCAGGGCTGGGTCCTCTTCCCTCCTGGGCAAAGCAAATAACAGAAGGCAAAGATAGGTCTTGGTGCCAGCAAGTCCATCCCTGATCACTGTAAGCCTCATGGAGCACGGGGTGGCAGGCGGAAGGGAACCAGGGTATCAGGGGCTGGAAGGGAAGCACAGAAAGTCACCATTTATGGAGCACTGGGTGGGAGGGTTCCACATGGGTTATAATTGCAGCTAGCATTACTGAGCACTTACTAGGTGCCGTGTTCCAGCCACTTACAATGTTACCTGCAGGATCTCGTATAATCCCTACAATAACCCTGCAAAGTATGCATTACTGTTATTTCATTAGAGGGAAGAAACTGAGGCTCAGGGGTGACTGGCCAAGCCCGCAGGCTAGCCAGTGCCCCGGTTCTAACTCAGGTGGCTGGCCATGGCCCTGAGGACCCCTCTATCCTGGCATCATCGAATGATGCTCAAATCCTGGAGTTCCCACGATCCCAGCCCAGCCCTGGCGGAATCCGGGTCCCAGATGCCAATTCGTTTACAATCCTGTGCAGCAGGGGCTTCTTGTGGCTTAAAAGGGGCAGCACTGTGAGGTCCTAGACTTGAACAAGCCCTGTCTTAAGGTGCTGGGGTCTGGGTTCTAGTCTTGGCTCTGCCTCTAACTTACGGCGAGACTTTGGGCAGCTCATTCGCCCTCTTTGAACTTGGTGCTCCCACCTGCATCATCAGAGGGGAGGACCAGCCAGTAAGAGCTAGTG
>PVKM010052996.1:0-10121 GCA_004027735.1 Carollia perspicillata
AGGGTAGGAGCTCCTTCTTTCTTTCTGCCACATAGAATTCCATTGTGTAAATGTACCATAGTTTTTTGATCCATTCATTTACTGATGGGCACCTAGGTTGCTTCCAACACTTGCTATTGTAAATTGTGCTGCTATGAACATTGGGGTGCATAGGTTCTTTTGGAATGGTGTTTCAGGGTTCTTGGGAAATAATCCTAGCAGTGGCAGAATTTTATGTATTATTTTACCTCTGGTTTTCTCTCTGTAGTGGTCTGGAGTTGTTTTATATGTTTTTCTCATTTCTTTTTATTTTTTGCTTTAAAACAAAATAAAGCAAGTATCCAGATGGTTGGGCTAAAGAAAAGTCTTTGTGAAATTCTCATTTGTGTTCTAAACTGGTGGATATGACAAAAATTCAACAGCCATGCTTTCTGGCATGTGATATTACTATATTCATTTTCCTTGAGAATAAACTCACCAGAACCACTGTCAAGATGTTTTTACTTTAGTATATGAAATTGCATATACTTTATTTTCTAGAATTTGCTCTTTCTTTTAGAATTACATAAAAGAAGATACATTATATTATTAATTGTTTCTTTTGTATGGTGGGATTACAGTTTATTTTTTTCTACTTTACTTTTTCATATTTTCAGTTTCTTTTAAACAAGTATATGACTTTATATGGACACTAATGCAATATTTTTATTTGTACTTTTTTCTTTCTATGTCTCTCAACATGGTGTCTAGATCTTTAAGAAATCTTTTTTAATATAGTTTATTGATTATGCTGTTACAGTTGTCTCATTTTCCCCCTTCACTCCCCTCCACCCTGCACACCCCCTCCCACCCACATTCCCCACCTTTAGTTCATGTCCACATGTCATACTTATAAGTTCTTTAGCTTCTACATTTCCCATACTATCCTTACCCCCCACCCTGTCTATTCTCTACCTACCATCTATGCTACTTATTCTCTGTACCTTCCCTCCCTCCTCCTCCCACTCCCCTTTTGCTAACCCTCCACATGATCTCTGTTTCTGTGGTTCTGTTCCTGTTCTAGTTGTTTGCTTAGTTTGCTTTTGTTTTAGATGTGGTTATTAATAACTGTGAGTTTGCTGTCTCTTTACTGTTCATATTTTTTATAATATATTTTATTGATTATGCCCTTACAGTTGTCCCATTTCCCTCCCTTCGTTCCCCTCCACCCTGCACACCTGCTCCCACCCACATTCCCCCCCTTTAGTTCATGTTCATGTGTCATAAGTTCTTTAGCTTCTACATTTCCCACACTATTCTTGCTCTCCCCCTGTCTATTTTCTCCCTACTGTCTATGCTACTTATTCTCTTTACCTTCCCCCCCCCTTCCTCCCACTCTCCTGTTGCTAACGCTCCATGTGATCTCCATTTCTGAGGCTCCTCTCCTGTTTTAGGTGTCTGCTTAGTTTGCTTTTATTTTACGTGTGGTTGTTAATAATTGTGAGTTTCTGTGCTTTCACTGTTCATATTTTTTATCTTCTTTTTCTTAGATAAGTCCCTTTAACATTTCATATAATAAGGGCTTGGTGATGATGAACTCCTTGAACTTGACCTTATCTGAGAAGCACTTTATCTGTCCTTCCATTCTAAATGAAAGCTTTGCTGGATAGAGCAATTTTGGATATAGGTCTTTGCATTTCATGACTTGGAATACTTCTTTCCAGCCCCTTCTTGCCTGTAAGATCTCTTTTGAGAAATCAGCTGGAAACCTGATGGGAACTCCTTTGTAGGTGACTATCCCCTTATCTCTTGCTGCTTGTAGAATTCTCTCCTTCATTTTAATCTTGGCTAATGTAATTATGATGTGCCTTGGTGTATTTCTCCTTGGGTCCAACTTCTTTGGGATTCTCTGGGCTTCCTGGACTTCCTGGAAGTCTATTTCCTCTGACAGATTGGGGAAGTTCTCCTTTATTATTTGTTCAAATAACTTTTCCACTTGTTGCTCTTCCTCTTCTCATTCTGGTACCCCTATAATTTGAATGTTGGAATGTTTGATGATGTTCTAAAGGTTCCTAAGCCTCTCTTCATTGCTTTGAATTCTAGTTTCTTCCTTCCTTCTGGTCCACTCCATTAATTTGAGTCCTAGTTTCCTTCACATCACTATTGGTTTTCTGTACATTTCCCTTTATTTCACTTAGTGTAGCCTTCATTTGTTCATCTAATTTGCGACCAAATTCAACCATTTATATGAGCATCCCGATCATCAGTGCTTTGAACTGTGCATCTGATAGGTTGGCTTCATCACTTAGTTGTATTTGCTCTGGATCTTTGGTCTACTTTTTCATTTGGACCTTTTTATTATTATTTTTTTGTCTTGATGCACCTGTTACATAGTAAGGGGTGGAACCTGAGATGTTCACCAGGGCGGGGAAACCCAGTCACTGGGTTGTGATGCTGTATATGGGGGAGGGGTCCAAGAGGGAACAATGGTGCTTGCTCCACTCTCTGCTGGATTTCAGTCACTTCTGCCACTTCCCTGAGCAAACTGGACCCTTCTGGTGCTGATTTCCAGGTGGGTGGGCTTGTGCACGTTCTAGGACCCTGTGGATCTCTCCAACAAACTGTCCTGTAAGACTGGGAGTCTCTCCCAGCACCTCAACCTGCACAGGTGTTTTCAATTGGTGTTTTGAGGCTTTATTTCCCCACCCTGGGGCCCTGGGTTATGTGGTCTGTCTTGCTCTCCAGTTTTGCCTGGTTTATCTGTGCGCGAATGTGGGATCACCCGGTCCTCCATCTGCCGTGCGTGCCACACCCCTCCATAATCTACTGCCTCGCTGGGTGCTGGGTCTGCCAGCTGCCACTTTGCAATGAGTCCTCTCCACCCAGCTACCCGACTCTGTCCCTCCTACTGGTGTGGATGAACGTTTCTTCTTTAACTCCTTGGTTGTCTGACTTCCATAAAGTTCAATTTTGTCAGTACTAGTCTTTTTTTTTTGTTTCTAAATTTTTGTTGTCCTTATTTTGGTTGTGCGAGGAGGCACAGTATGTCTACCTACACCTCCATTATGGCCAGAAGTCAGATCTTTAAGAAATATTAAAAAATATATGTCATTAATTGATTTTAGTGGTCAAAGATTGAATAAGAGCTTTATCATTAATATCATTACATTCATTCATTACAATACCCCTGTTTTACTGATATCATGTTTACAAGCAACTCACCTGGGCTTTTTTCTCCAGGTACTTCTGATTCCAAAACCTATGCTCTTCCAGATTTGATAAAATAACCTCTCAAGAGTTGTTAAATTTTTATGATAGTCAGGGAGTATATATCCTGGAGTATCACAAGAGAATTACTTCTGCTCTATTACTGCTCTATTACTGTGGAGGGTCTGGTATTTTATCCTATTTATAGGCAAATGAATTAGTCTGTCACATGTTCATAGATATAAGTAAAAGATGAGATTCCTGGGTCAAAGATATAGGTCCTTACTACTCACGGCATAAAAAACAGTGTAAACATCGGCCTATTTGTCCATTTACGGGTACAGAGTGGATGGGTACAGATGGATGCCTGTGAAGCTCTCAGGAGAGGACCTCTCATGTCTGGGAAACCCCGTACATCTTTTTAAATGGTCGAGAAGCATAACTTCCTTTTGCTACAGTGGAAACTGGTATCTCTGTCACTAAAGGCTGTGTGTTAAGTTAACAAACAGGACTACAAAGGTATTCAGAAAAAAAAGAGCAGCTTTTAATAATATCTATCTCTTGTTTCTATATTCTCTTGGCTTCTAATGAACTTTTCAATGGCTATACCATACTATTGGCCACACAGGTTAATCTGGCCAGTAGAGATTGGGATTATCTTTGTTCAATTTTTCCCATACTATAGTAAATTCAATCTGTAATCAACAAGACTATAATTAGCAACATGGTTAACCTTCCCTATTGACCTCTTCCATGGCCTTAAGGACCCAGCCAGCATAAGCAATCTAAACAGATTCCTTAAATCACTAGTCTGCCTTCAAAAGCCAGATGGCTTTTTCTTTATGTTTCTATATTTATATTGCCATTTGGTCCAAAAATTAATCCAGGTACAACAAAAATGCATTTGTGAATGTGCAGATTCTGCTTTAGCCTAAAGGGAAGAAATCTAGGGCAATTCTATTATCCATAGCAGCCATGTTCAGGGAGCTGAGTCAGACCTGAATGCTTTTCAAAGGCAAAGCAATATTATTGTTCACTTCAGCCAAAGTCAGGAACAGATTTTAGACCACCTTTTCTAACTGAATGGATTGATTTATAGAAATACATGACAACAGGATTTACATAAATAGTGGGTCTGTTATGCTTCTTGATGTTTTCTGTAGTCGTATGAGGACTGCATGATCTATTGCTGTTTCCTTAAACACTTGAAGGTCTCCTATGACCACCTCTAAGGTGAAAGTTGTGTTTGGAGAAGATTTCAAGTTAATGTCTGACTTCCACAAAAGAAGTGTAGTTCAAGGGGCACATGCGGTAACTCTGGCAAAAAACAAACAAACAAAAAAAACGTGTTGTTAACAGTTGTTGAGGCCCCCCTAGAATGACATTGGTCTGGGGGCACAGATTGACATTCTTACAATGTATACTCTTGGTTAGCTGGTAGTTATTAGGGTTTATAGTTCAAATAATTGAGGTAAGTTCTTGTTCAAAAGGATTGGTTGGGTGTAGTTTTTCCAACCCATTCTGCTTGTCCTCACCACAAGCCTAGTGGCATTCCTCTGCCCCATGAAATGATTGAGTGATGGCTACATGACTGAGAGTGGAAGACATCTAGGAGTATTGGCAGATGTTTTGAATAGAGGTACAAGAGCTAGAGGCCATCCCCTGATCTTGCCTATTTACTTATCAGTAAAATTAAAGTTACTTACAATCAAATCACGGTGAGACACACCTAGCAGATGATGGTAGACATAGTAGACTATGTCAGAGTCTATAAGACCACTCCTGGTCTCAGTGATTCACTAAAATGACACACAGGACTCAAATAAACTATTATATTCAAAATTATAGTTTATTTCAGCAAAAGAAAACCAATCAAAATCAGCTAAAGGAAAAGGCAGATAGGGCAAGGCCCAGAAGAAATCAGGTACAAGCTTTCAAAGGTTCCCTCCTAGTACAGTTTCATGAAGATGAACTTAATTTTTCCAGCAAAGTTGTTTGACAACATGTGTCAAGTGCTGCCAACAAGGAACCTCAACCCAACCCTAACCTTGATGTCCAAAGTTTTTACTGGGGGTACTGAAAAGTGAGTGAGGTAGAGTCAGCCAACTTTTGGCAGGACTCACAAATCTAGCATACATGAGAGTCCCTGAAACAAAATCAGGGGCCTTTTCCTGTGGCCAGTCTATAATGGTAGACCTATTTCCGTGGTCATAGGATGATGGGTCCAGGCAACAATGTCGGCATTTTTGGTGGTGCATTCTCTACCCACAACCTGATTCCAGTTAGTCTCATTAAAGAGTAGACCTTACTATGGACAACTGTTTGAGTGAACTAGACCATTTGATTTTTCTTTAATCTTCAAATCTGTAGTTTTTGAAGTTGAAAACAAAATAAGATGCAAGCAATAGCTCATGAGCCAATAAAATATAACGAGCTTCATTAAGAGGAGTATTGGCAAGAGATACAAAAATGAGGTTGAGTTCTGCTTCCTGAGTGAAGTGGCCACATACTATTTTGGTTCTGAATAGCCAGTACTGAGGCTGAGCAACCAGAGTAGCTTAGTAGTGAAATCATCAGTGAGCAGGTCCAGGCATATTCAGAAACCTCTGTGAGTCAAAGGTACTTTTGAACTGGCAGTTTTTCTCACAGAGGAGAATGGCCAGAAAGTTTCCCACAAAGACCTAACTACTACTTTTTCATGTAAAGCTGAGGTGCCGCTGGAGGTCAGTTATGTTTCATTTCCACTTGATATGAGAGGTTTTTTGGTCCTTCCTTTCCTATTAGTCATTGAGGTTGAATTGACTCACCTTTAATTGACAATATTTGACCAGAGAATCACAACACCTTTATAGGTTAGTCATTCGTTTTTAGACAGAACCCAGTAGGAAGCTAATAGATAGTTTTCAAAAATTGGGTAATTGTTAGCATGTCAGCAAAGTGGTAAAGAGCATCTTTTGGTTTGTCTCTCTTTGCCATGGACTCGAATAAGCAAAGTCATCAGTCCCAGAGAACTAGAGCTCCAAGGGTCATTCGAGTTGTGCTGTCCCAGTCATATTGGTACTCATCCACAGAGCCATCTCAGATAAAGATAATCCCATCTAGCATTTTATGAGCATTTACAGTAAAAGCATGCAAACCAAATACAATATACATTCAGCAGTGGAAACCACAGCAAAAATACATTAAGTTGACCTAAAGGGTCGACTCTACCCACAAAATCATATTTGCTTCTTTTCCCCATGGTGAAACTTGTCTAAACTTTATCAGATGAATGCATATATGCCTGCCCTATAGGATGGTTATTTGTTTGTCTGCATCTAACAGAGCCCTGTGTTTGCATCCCTCCTCCTCCCCCAGGTGCCCCAGCTTACTCCCACATATATGGGCATTGATCCTTACTGGGGAAAAGAGGATTTTGGCCCTGTCCTTAAACATCTTTTTTGTTAAAGCAGCTAAGTTTGGACTGTACTGAAGGGAGAAATTAGGGGATGTGAAAGAAGAGATTACTCCACACCAGTGAGCAAGATTTTGCATTTGTTTTTAGTTTTCAGTGATTGCTTATTTGAGGTTCAAGCAAATGCATTCATATTTTTAGAATGCCTATAGCTTTAATATTGAATAGGTCATCATTGTTAACACCATTTTTTTCAGCTTTGGAATCCCCTTGATGAGCTGTTACAGCTACATTGTTTTCTGACTGAACTATGGCATTTGTTCCTCATTGTCATGTTATGATTGCTTCTTCCACTAACATAGAAGAGAGTGAGCAAGAACCTAGTAACATTTAAACATCTCATTCCAATCTTGTTTATGTCTTCTTTTTTGTGATATAGGTGACTAAATTTTCATCTTTTGTTCCATAACCTATGACTTAATAAAGTCTTATATATTTTTTATATTATTACTTGGCATTGTTTTGATGAGCAAATATGATATCTGTGAATAATAACAGTTTTGCTTCTTGATTTAATATGGATCACTTTACTTTTGAGGAGGAGAGGGAGGGATTTTTTTCACTGACTAGAACTACTTTTTTGAATAAAAATGGTAAGGTTGGGTATTATTTCCTTGTTCTGGATTTTAAGGGTAAGGTATTCAGTCTACCACCAGTTCGCAGGATGTGAACTATGGGTTTATCATGCAGTTTTTTTTTTATCAGATTGACAAAGTCTTCCATTCCTAATTTGTTGCCAGTTTCTTTTTGTTTTTTTTTTTGTTGTTGTTGTTTTTGTTTTTGTTTTATCATAGCAAGTTATTGGATCGACAAATTCTTTATTTCTCTATTGAGATGATCATGTGATTGCCTTTTGACTCCAGGGGCAAATAAAGTTTATGTTCCAAGTCCAGCCTACCACCTGTAAATAAATATTTTTGTAAGTATTTAGTGGGACATGCAGTGACTGTTTGTTTCCTCAGCATAGTTGAGTAACTCCAACAGCTGTTACATGAACTGCAAAGTTTAAATATTTACTATTTGGTTATAGAAAAACTCACCAATTCTGATTTACTCTGTTAATGTGATGTCCTTAATTAATTGCTTGAAGATATTAAAGGAACCTTGTATCACTGTGACAAATTCCACTAGGTCATACTGCACAGTCTTTTAAACAATTAACTTGAGTCTGCTTACTAATATTATATTAAGGATTTTAGCATCTTTTTTCATGATGGATACTCTTTTGTAGTTTTCTTTTCTTTTGTCTGGCTTTGGTAACAGGATAATACTTATCTCACAAAATGAACTGAAAAGTATTCCCCCCTTCCCCAGAATTTTTAAAGAATATCTCTGTCATTATATCTTGTTTAAATATTTGGTAAAATTCACCACAGAAGCTATCTGAGCCTAGATTTTTCTTTATGGAAATATTTTAAATTACCAATTGAATTTCATTAATTATGTGTTATATAGATATTTTAGTTTTTCTTCAGTCATTTTGATAGTTCATGTTTTCCTAGAATTTGTCTATTTTATGTAAATTTTAAAATTTGTTGTCATAAAGTTATTTATAATATCCCTTCATAAGATTTTCATATATTTGGGGTCGATAGTAATGTCTCTTGTTGCATTTCTTATTTTGGTAATTTGTCTTCTCCCTTTTTCTCTTGGCCAAACCAACAAGTTTGTCAGTTTTTTCAAAGCATAAACTTTTGGTTCCATTATTTAGGTACTATTTTTAAGTGTTTCATTGACTTCTGCTTTCATCTCTACTATTTCCTTTCTTCAAAGTGCTTTGTGTTCAGTGCACTATGTTACTAGTTATAAACCATATAACACAGTGTTAATTTTTTTTCTTCAATCAATTGCATATGTCTTCAGAGAAGGAATAACCATGTTATGGATCATCATTTATATTAATCTACCTGTTCACCATTTCTATCTTCATTTTCATGTGAATCCTTTCAGTTTTAAGATTTTTTAGTCTCTATGTCTAGGAGCTTTATAACAAATTTTCTCAGTCTTTATCTGTGAATGTCCATTATTTTCTCTCACTTTTGAAGGCTAGTATTTGTTGTTGTTGTTGTTGTTTGTTTGAAATGGAAGTCTTTCTTTTCAGTTATTTTTGTTTGCTTTTAGAGCTTTAAATATTTCATTCCACTATTTTTTGTTTCTGTATTTCAGATGACAAACTAATTAATAACTTTATTGATGTTCTTCCCCATATGGAATTTATTGTTTATTTCTTACTGCTTTAAGGTGTGCCCTTTGTCTTTTTCATTATTATTTTGTGCCTAATCAGTTTTTTAAATTTAATTATTTCATTGTTGTTCAAGTACAGTTGCCTTTATTTTCCCACCAGCACTCTATCGTGCCCCACCAAGCCCTACATCATACCCTTAATCCTACGTTCCTTTTGGCTTTGTGCGTGGTTCCTTTATATATGATCCTTGATTATAGGGGACCATTCTGCCTGGCGTGGGTCCAGCTCCCACTTGGAGATGCACAGGACCCACACCCATGGATGGGTTCTCCCATGGGGAATCAGGCCTGCAATGTACCTAGGCCACTTTGAGACTTGCTTTTGCTAAAACTCCCTCACCCTGAATTGAGTCAGAAAACGTTTACTGCATATCTTTAAAGTAACTTCCTAAAATCCATGCTAAACCCTCCAAGGATGGGTGTAACCAGTTCAACCACTTTTCCCTTTGCATTTGTAAATATCCTTCTTCTGTGATATGATTAGCAGCACCCTCTCCTTTGTTTTATGTAAAAGGTAATCACCTAAAGTGAACCTCTGCGTAGTAAATGAGGACTATCATGTAATGTTCCCAGAAAAGCAATAAAATTTTGTCAAGGCAAGGGCCCAGGCTTTTTCTCCCCTTGAGAGAGAAGCTGTGCCATCCATTTTCCTCCTCAGGACTCAGTAGTCCATGTGAAGTTGTCCTGTCTCATCCACAATGTCGTGGACCTCACGAGCCGGGGTTCGCATTACTTGATGACCTTTGTTCTTAAGTATGATACATTTAGGTATAGGTTTCTGTGTATTTGTTGTACTTTAAGTTTTACGTATTATCTTCAAATATATAGAGAAATACTTTTCATTAATATGAGGGTTTTTCAGCTATTATTTTTTCATATATTTTATCTGTCCCTCTTTCTCTTCTTTTTTGAGCTATTACACATCTGTTGATATATTTGATGTTGTGTTATAGGTCTCTAAGGCTCTACTTATTTGTCTTTTTTTTCTCTTTTTTTTGTTTTTCAATTGAAAAATTTCTCTTGATCTAGCTACACACTATTTCTGCCCTTTGCCACTTCAAATCATCTGTGCAACCATTCTAGTAAATTTTTAATTTTGGTTGTTATATTTCTTCAACTCCATAATTTCCACTTGATTTTCTTTTATAATTTATATTTCCTTATTTTGTATCTGTTTGTTGATTCACAGTTGTCATATTTTATTTTACTCTAAATGCGATTTCTTTCAGTACATTGACTTTATTTTATTAGCTGTGCT
>PVKM010052997.1:0-10123 GCA_004027735.1 Carollia perspicillata
AGTGGTGAAAGCAAACATTTATGTCTTGTTCCTGATCTCAGTGGGAAAACTTTTAGTTTTTGCCCATTGAGTTTGATGTTGGCTGTAGGTCTCTCGTATATGGCCTTTATTATGTTGATGAGTGCTCCCTCTATTTCCATTTTGCTGAGTGTTTTTATTGTAAATGGGTGCTGTACCTTGCCAAATACAGCATCTATTGATATGATCATAGGATTTTTGTCTTTCATTTTGTTTATGTGATGTATTACATTTATTGATTTGTGAATATTGTACCATCCTTGCATCTCTGGAATGAGTCCCACTTGATCATGGTGTATGATCTTTTTAATATATTGCCAGATGAGGTTTGCTAATATTTTGTTGAGGGTTTTAGCATCTGTGTTCCTCAGCAATATTGGCCTGTAGCTTACTTTCTTTGTTGTGTCTTCATCTGGTTTTTGGATTACGATGATGCTGCCTTCATAAAAAGAGTTTGGGAGTCTTCCCTCTTCTTGGATTTTTTGGAAGAGTCTGTGAAGGATAAGAATTAGTCCTTCCTTAAATGTTTTGTAAAATTCTCTTGTGAAACCATCTGGTCCAGGGCGTTTGTGTGCTGGGTTTTTTGATTACTGCTTTGATTTTGTCAGCTGTTATTGGTCTGTTCAGGATTTCTGCTTCTTCTTCATTGAGTTTTTGGAGATAATATTTTTCTAGAAATTTGTCCATGTCACCTAGGTTTTCAAATTTCTTGGCATACAGTTCTTTGCAGTAATTTCTTACAATACTCTGTATTTCTATGGTATCAGTTGTAATTTCTCCTCTTTTTTTTTCTGATTGTGTTTATTTGGGTCCTCTCTCTTTTTTCTTGATGAGTCTTCTTAAAAGCTTGTCAGTTTTGTTTATCTTTTCAAAAAACCAGCTCTTAGATTTATAGATCCTTTAAATTGTTTTTTTTTTTAGTGTCTTATTTCATTTAATTGCACTCTGATCATGGTTATTTCTTTCCTTCTACTTGCTCTAGGCTGTCTTTATTGTTGTTCCTCCAGTTCTTGTAGATGTAGGGTTAGGTTTCTTACTTGAAATGTTTCTATCTTTTTTAGGCAGGCCTATATCGCTATGAACTTCCTTCTCAAGACTACTTTCTCTGTGTCCCATAAGTTTTCGGTTGTTGTGAGTTCATTTTCATTTGTTACCAAAAACTTTTCAGTTTCTTCCCTGATTTCATTCTTGATCCATTCATGTTTTAATAGCATGCTATTCAATCTCCATGAGTTTGAGTATTTTGAGTTTTTTCCTTGGGGTTGGTTTCTAGTTTCAGTTCCTTGTGATCTGATAAAATGCTTGGTATGATTTCAATTTTCCTGAATTTGTTAAGGCTTATTTTGTGTTCTGTCATGTGATCTATCTTTGAAAATGTTCTATGTGCATTTGAAAAGAATGTCTATTTTGCTTCTTTGGGATAAAAGTTTCTATATATATCAGTTAAGTCCATTTGATGTAGGACATTGTTCAATGCCACAATATCCTTGTTGACATTTTGTTTAGAAGACCTATCCATTTTGACAGTGCATTGTTCAAATCCCCTAGTATAAGTGTGTTGCTGTCTGTCTTTCCTGAAGTCCTCCAAAAATTTCCTTGTGTATTTGGGTGCTCCTGTGTTGGGTGCATATATGTTTATAATGTTTATGTTCTTGATGGATTTTTCCCTTGAGTATGATGAAGTGTCCTTCTGCATCTCTTTTTGTGTCCTCTGTTTTAAGGTCTTTTTTGTCTGATATAAGGATTGCTACCCTGGCTGTTTTTTCCTATCCAGTTGCATGGAATATTTTCTTCCAACCCTTCACTTTCAGTCTGTGTAGGTCTTTTGTTCTGAGGTGGGTTGCTTGTAGGGATCATATGTGTGGGGCATGTTTTCTTATCCATTTGGCTACCCTATGTATTTTGATTGGAGCATTTAATCCATTTACATTTAAGGTTATTATGGATAGTCATTCATTGCCGTATTACCCCTTTTGTACCTGTCTTCCTCTTTCTCTCACTGTTTTTCTTCTCCTTAACACAGTCCCTTTAGCATATCTTGCAGTGCTGGTTTTAGTGGAGATATATTCTTTCAGCATTCTTTTGTCTAGGAAACTCCTTATTTCATTATCTGTTTTGAGAACTTTGCTGGGTAGAGTAGTCTTGGTTGCAGGCCCTTACTTTTCATTCATTGGAATATTTCTTGCCATCCCCTTCTGGCTTAGAGTGTTTCTGTTGAAAAGTCAGTTGCTAGCCTTATCAGGGCTCCCTGGTATGTTACTTCTTGTTTCTCCCCTCCTGCCTTTAAGATTCTCTTTTTGTCTTGGAATTTTGCCATTTTAATTATGATGCGTCTTGGAGTGGGTCTCTTTGGGTTCCTGTTCATTGGGACCCTGTGTGCTTCCTGTGCTTGTGTGACTTTTTCTCTCATCAAATTGTGGAAGTTTTCCATCACTACTTTTTCAAACAGGCTTTCTATGCCTTGTTCCTCTTCTTCTGATATCCCTTTTACATAGATATTATTACATATCATATTGTTCTGTAGTTCCCTTAATACCTCTTCTTTCTTTTTGAGTCTTTTTTCCTTTTCTTGCTCTTTCTGGAAATTTCTTTCTACCTTGTCCTCTAGCTTGCTGATTCAGTCCTCTGCCTCGTCTAGCCTTTTGATTCCTTCTAGTGTGTTCTTCAATTCAGAAATCATATTCATCATTTCCTCTTGGGTCTTATTGATAGTTTCTATGTCCTTTCTTCATGCAGATACAGTTTGTAGTAATTTCCTCATAGTTTTCCTGTAGTTTTTGGTAATTCTCAGTGAGCTCATTGAGCTTCCTTATAACCATTGTTTTGAACTCTATATCTGATAGTTGACTTGCCTCTATTTCATTTAGCATTCTTTCTGAGGATTCCTTCTTTCCTTTTGATTGGGGGTTATTATTTCGTCTTCCCATTATTTGTGGGACTCTTCTTGTTTGCTTCTTTTTCTTAAATTGATGAGTTTTGACTTTCTGACTTTGTGGTGTGAACTTCTATGGTAGGAGGCCTGTGGGATTCAGTGGTGCAGTCTTCTTGATCTTCTGAACTTGGTGCTCTTGGGATGCCCTTTATGCCATTTATGCTGGCTCTCTTGATGTAATTGTGTTTTGATTGTTGTTGGGTCTTTCTTTGGTAAGTCCTTTTCTCCAGCTGGTTGTCTTGTATGCTGTTGTGTAGGTGCTGCCATAACAAAACCACAAAACCCAGGAAACAAATCCACATCTGCAAAAATAGCTGCTCCTCCCCAACCCCACTATCAACAGCAAATGAACCAGTATTAATAAGAGTGTAAAGAGATTAAGCCTAGTATGAAAAAGGAGAGAAATGAACTGTAGTATGAAATCTAGTGACTTAATATGTACAAACTTGATGGACAAGAAATGAATATTAAAATGTTATGCAGGAAAGAAAATATTGCAAATTAAGATTATAGTGGATTTCATCTTCGTAGCCTCTAATATTTATCACCGTTTCTTCTTTCTGGATCCACCGCTAGTGATGTCAGATGTTTGCCTCATCTGACCTTTGGCCTCCTGCTCCTAAACTGCCAGGGTTCTACTCTCTGTGGCTGTCTCCTTCAGTTGTTAATCTAGTCACTCCGCACTCAGCAGTCAGGCTTAAGCCTCATAGGGCAGGGCAGAATCCCTCCTGGGGTCAGGGCTATTGTTTCCCCTCAGGCTGCTGCTGCTAGGGGTAGAGTGGTCTGCCTGAGCAGAATGGCTGCTGTGGTATGGGTGATGACTGAGCCCTGAGATCCTGCGGACTACTCTCTCACTTCTGTCCCTAAAGCATTTGTCCCCAGTCTCTCCTAAGTCATCTCTAGTCCACTCTGCCTCCTCTTTGCCAGGGATCTACTGTGTGTGGGTGACTCCTTTGACTGTTAATGTAGTCACTCTCTACTCAGCAGTAAGGCTTACACACCACAGAGCAAGGGCAGAGTCCCTCCTTAGGTTGTTGGTATTATTTCTCCTTAGACTGCTGCTGTTCATAGGGGAGTGGTCTGTCTGAGCAGGATGACTGCTGCCATATGGGGGATGACTCAGCACCATGATCTGGCATCTACTCTCTCAGTTCTCTTCCCAAAGCCTCCGTGTCCTTGGTCTCTCCTCAGGCTCTCTAGCCCACTGGGTCTCTGCCTTTGCCAGAGCCCAGCGTAAGTGGCTGCAAATGAAAATTTGTGCATTAGCCCTTTAAATGGCTCTTTCTGTTTCCAGCTGTCTGTCTCTGGCAGAGAGCAACACTGCTGCTTTTTGTTGCTGGTTATTATGTGTGTACTTTCTGGGCTCTGCTGCTCTAGGCTGGGGCTCTCATCTTAGGGTTTAAATCCCAGACTTGTCAGAGGTATCTAACCGGTTGCTTAATTATCCCTCCTGCACTG
Source organism: Carollia perspicillata (assembly GCA_004027735.1). Classification (NCBI taxonomy): domain Eukaryota; kingdom Metazoa; phylum Chordata; class Mammalia; order Chiroptera; family Phyllostomidae; genus Carollia; species Carollia perspicillata. Next base: position 4,409 of record PVKM010052997.1, read on the forward strand.
TTGACTGTGGGCACCCAGCCAACCTTCTTAAGTCTCCACTGCACTCCTTACCAGTGAGGTTGTGCTGAAGCTGATTCTTCTGTCGGTCTGAGGTTATAAGGGTTCTCTCTCGCTATTGTTCAGTTGTTTTTTTCTGGGTGATTTCTCTACAATTTAGTTGTAATTCCAGATTGGTCCTGATTGGTCCAGATTAGTGTGGCTTTTATTCACTCCTCCACCATCTTGCTATCTCCAAAATGACCAGTTTTCTCACTTTTTAAAGGCCATAGTAATCCATTTGTCTAACTCTTTTCTCTATTGTTGCAAAGACTATATTTTTTGTTATGTATAGTCACTGAAATCTCTATTACTTTAGCTTGCGTTCAGCTAATGTTTTGACAGAAATTTCCTTTAATGCCAGGGCTTAAAAAACACCAGGTAAAAATAAAAGCAAAATAAAATTCAGACACTTTCCTAGACTTTGCAGATTTGCTGTTTGCTCGAAAACCCTTTCAAAAGTTTGCTAGGCTTTTTTTTTGAACCTAGAAATCAGCCCAGGGTAAAAAGGTTAGGGGCTTCTCAAGTCTTCTCAAGTATGTATCTTGCCATTGGATTGTGTGTGGCTCTAACTTTTCCTGTGTACATGGATGCTTTTAACTCTCCTACTGTCTCAAAGAATCTTCCCCAGCTTTTCCTTGTAGGCATTCTATTGTCTGAACTATAGTCTTTTTCCCTAGCCATGCCTGCCCCCTTTCCAAGCAGAGTTTTGAGTTAGGTGAAACAGTGGGATGTGCCTTGAATAAGTCCTTCAGGCAGCCCTCAGATATGTTAGAACAAACATACATAATAATTTGTAAATAAGATTTGCTCCCTCTAGTACAAGGGGACAGAGTTCTACACTGGATATTTAGACTGCCACCAAGCCACAGAAGGGGAAGGACAAGGACAAGGACAAGTAAGAATTCCACAAAGCTTTTCTACTTTTCAACTTTTTGTCCTAAATTTTTAAGTTGGTTTTTTCTTGATTCAGTGTTTGCTTGATTGCTGTAATCCTTTCTCTGTTTTTCAAAGTTCTGACAAAGTTGGTTTTGAGAGTATGTGCTTATTTTCCAGTGTTTCTGTGGGAAGATGAGAATTTGGGGCTTCTCACTCTTCTATTTTCCTCAATTGATGACTCTCATCTGGATCATTATGCTGATGGTTGCAAAATGGTCATTTTGAATTTCTGTAAATTTTTTTACATATATTAGTTGGTATTCTTTTATTGAACACAAAGTGTTTTGTTTCTGTCTATCCTGTTTTTTGTTTATGCATAATTAGTATTGATATGAATTTAGACATTTGAATAGCTTATTATTTTAAATAAGTTTAGAGAGGTATAATTTATAAAAATGGAGCCCATACACTTTCTGTGTTCAGGTTAATGACTTTGGCAAATGCACCATGTAACAATCACCTCAGTCAAGTTATAGAACATGTCCTACTCCCTAGAAACTTCTCCCATACTCCTTTACAATGGCCTTTTTGTTTTTGCCTTTTATTTTGAAACAGTTAGAGCTTCACAGGAATTTGTAAAGATAGTAGAGAGAAGCCCTGTGCATCCTTCATGGAATCTTCCCTGAAGGGTACATTTTGCATAACTGTAATATAATATCAAAACTGGGAAATTGACAGCAGTACAGTGCGTAGGTATAGTTCTGGGTCATTTAATCACATGTGTGCATTCCTGGAACCAGGAGTTCAGGCTCCCTCTACTAGGCCTATGGTGACACCACCCTAGTTGTAGAGAGGGGAATCCTTGTTACTGTTTGTTAAATGGTCTCCACTTACACCGCAGGGAGGAGGGTGTCCTTACTGCTGAATGGTGGTTAGGAATCTGCCTCCTCACCTGTTATTCTCTGATAGCATCCCAGCAGGGAAGGTGGTAGGGTATCTTGTGGCAGATTGGTGAAGAGGGACACCCAGGCTTCCCAGTGGGAGTGTGGCTGCAGGGTTTTTTTGTGGGGTTAGGCCTGGGTAGGGTAGTTATCTAAAAGTTTCTGTTTTGCTTGGCTGCTTCTTTTGTGGCCCTTTGGCAAAAAAAAGGGGGGGGTTCTCTGGGGTCTTTCCATCTACTCCCATTGACATATCCTAGAGTCCTTCATCCAGGATATATGGGGCAAAAAGAAAACTTAGGAAATAAATAATAAAATGGCGATGTATATTTTTCAACACAAAAAATATAAGTGGATTCAATTCTTCAATCAAAAGACATATGGAGGCTGACTGGATAACAAAACAAGACCCTTACATAGGTTGTCTATAAGTGACTCACTTCAGACCAAAGACAAACACAGAATGAAATTAAAGGGATGGAAGAAGGTTTTTCGTGAAAATGAAAACAAACAAAAAATCTGGATAGCTTTACTTACACCAGACAAAATAGACTTTAAAACAAAGGCTATAACAGGAGACAAAGAAGAACCCAGCATTTTTACTTCAGGATATTTATCTGAAGAAACCCAAAACACTAAATCAAATAGACATATACATTCATATATTCATTGAAACATTATTTACGAAAGCCAAGATGTGGAAACAACCTAAGTGTCCATCAATAGATGAATGGATAAAAAAATGGTGCATATATACAATGGAACATGACTTGGCCGTAAAAGGAATGCAGTCATGCCATCTGCAACAACATGGATGGACCTAAAGAGTATCGTCCTAATTGAAATAAGTGAGACAGAAAAAGACAAATGCCAGGTTATTTCATGTATGTGTGGGATCTAAACCAAACTATATTAAAAAGAGAAATGGAAACTGACTTACAGATAGAACATTTTTAAAGTATTTTTAATGATTATGCTATTACAGTTTTCCCTGTTTTTTCTCCTTTATCCCCCTCCACCCTTCCCCCCAACCCTCCAGCATTCCTCCTCACTCTTAGTTCATGTTCATGGGTTGCACATATAAGTTCTTTGAGTCCTCTGTTTCCTATACCATTTTTACCTCTTCCTGTCTATTTTATGCCTACTAATTATGCTTCTTCCCTGTACCCTTTTCTCCCTATTTCTCCCATCCTACTCCCCACTGAAATTCCTCCATGTGATGTCAATTTCTTTGATTCTGTTCCTGTTCTAGTTGTTGCTTACTTTTTGTTTTTGTTGTTTTTCTTTTCTTTTAGGTTAATTTGTTGACAGCTGTGAGATCGTTGTCATTTTACTGTTCATATTTTTTATCTTCTTCTTTTTCTTAGATAAGTCCCTTTAACATTTCATATAATAAGAGCTTGGTAATGATGAACTCCTTGAACTTGACCTTATCTGGGAAGAACTTTATCTGCCCTTCCATTCTAAATGAAACCTTTGCTGGATAGAGTATTCTTGGATGTAGGTCCTTGCCTTTCATGACTTGGAATATTTCTTTCCAGCCCCTTCTTGCCTGCAAGGTTTCTTTTGAGAAATTAGCTGATACCCTATGGACCCTCCTTTGTAGGTAACTGTCTCTTTCCCCCTTGCTTCTTTTAGGATTTTCTCTTTATCTTTAATCTTGGGTAACTTAATGATGATATGACTTGGTGTGTTTCTCTTTGGGTCCAACTTCGTTGGGACTCTCTGGGTTTCCTGGACTTCCTGGAATTCTATTTCTTTCACTAGATTGGTGAAGTTTTCCTTCATTATTTGTTCAAATAAGCTTTCAATTTCTTGCTGTTGTTCTTCTCCTTCTAGTACTCCTATAATTTGGATATTGGGGCATTTCAGGTTGTCCTATAGGTTTGTAAGACTCTCTTCCCTTTTTTGAATTCTTGTTTATTCATGCTATTCCGGTTGGGTGTTTATTTTTTCCTTTCGGGTTTTTCCTCCAAATTGTTGCTTTGCATCCTGGATTCCTTCCTGTCACTGTTGGTTCCCTGAATGTTTTGCTTTATTTCATTTTGGGTATGTTTCATTTGTTTTTTCATTTTTTGACCAAGCTCAATCAGATCCGTGAGCATTTTGATTACCAGGACTTGAAATTCTCCATCAGATAGGTTGGCTATGTTCTCATCATTTAGTTCTGTCTCTGAGGTTATGCTCTGTTCTTTCATTTGGGCCATATTTCTTTGTCTTGGTGTACCTGAGGAGTTGAAAGGGGGCAGGGCCTTAGGGATTCACTGGGGCAGGACAACCTTCTTTGCTGCACTGCTGTGCTGCCTGTGGGGGAGGGGCCAGAGAGGGAATAATGCAGCTTGCTTGCCTGTCCCTAGTGCACTTTCTGACAGACTCTTGTGTGAGACTGGGAGTTTCTCCCAATGTAGCAACTGTATTAACTCTGAGTCTTAGTTTCCCCTTAAGTCAGCCCCACCCATGCAGCCCATCGCCACACCACAGCCAGCCCCACCCCCAAGGTCTGCCAACACACTACAGTTTTTCTCTGTTCACCAGTCCGAGTGGTCTACCACCTTACCAGTCTGGTTGTTGTGATTGATTTTTTTCTTTAATTCCTTGGTTGTCGGAGTTCCATGCAGTTTGATTTTCTGGCACTTCTGGTTGTTTATTGATTTTATATTGGTTATTATCCTCCTTTTGGTTGTATGAGGAAGTGAAGGGTTTCTACCTACACCTTCATCTTGGCCGTAAGTAGATAGAACATTTTGACAATTGCCAGATGGGAGGTAGTTTGGGGGTCTGGGTAAAAGAGGTAAATGGATTAAGAAGTACAAAGTGGTAGTAACAGAATAGATGTGGGGTGTAAAGTACAGCATAGGAAATAGTCAATAATATTGTAACAACTATGTATATGTCAGAGGGGTACTAGATTTATCAGGATGATCATTTAATAAGTTATATAATGTCTAGGTTGTACACCTGAAACTAATATAATATTGTATCTCAACTGTAATTGAAAAATACAAAATTAGACTTCTGGCCAAGATGGAGGTGTAAGTAAATACACTTTGCCTCATCCACACCAGAAGAAGGACAACAACAAACTTAAAAACAAAAAATAACCAGAACTATCAATAAATTGAACTGTATGGAAGTCTGACAACCAAGGAGTTAAAGAAGAAACATTCGTTCAGACTGGTAGGAGAAGCAGAGACAGGCAGTGGGGGCACAGTGGACAAGTGGCAAGGTGGCAGTTGGAGGACGGGGCAGTCCCACATTTGTGTGCATATAAACCAGGAGGAACAACTAGACAGTGAGACAACTGAGCAACTGAGGTTTCCAGTGTTGGAAAAGAAAGCCTCAAAACCTCTGGTTGTAAAAACCTGTGGGGGTTGTGTTGGTGGTGGGAGAAACTCCCAGCCTCATAGGAGAGTTTGTTAGAGAGACCCACAGGGTCCTAGAATGTACACAAAATCATGCACCTGGGTATCAGCACCAGAAGGGCCCAATTTGTTTGTGGGTAGCAGAGGAAGTGACTGAAAGCCATCCCAGAGCCAAGCAAGCAGCATTGTTCTCTCTCTGACTCCTCCCCAACATACAGTGCCAGTACCCAGTGACCTGGGTTGCCCCGCCCTGATGAATGCCTAAGGCTCCATCCCTTACAACATTTCAGATGCACCAAGACAAAGAAATATGGCCCAAATGAAAGAACAGATCACAACCCCGAAAATAGAACTGAGCAATGAAGAGATAACCAACCTATCAGATGCAGAGTTCAGAACACTGATCATCAAGATGCTCACAGAAATGGCTGAGTATGGTTGCAAAATATAGGAAGAAGTAAAGGCTATGCAAAGTGAAATAAAGAAAAATATACAGGGAA
>PVKM010052998.1:0-10120 GCA_004027735.1 Carollia perspicillata
TTTATGTCTGTGAAATATGGCATTGGTACTTTAATAGGTATTGCATTGAATCTGTATATTGCTTTGGGTAGTATGGACATTTTGATGATGTTATTTCCTCAAATCCATGAACACGGTATATGTTTCCATTTGTGTCTTCCTTGATTTCTTTCTTCAGTGTTATGTAGTTTTCTGAGTACAAGTCTTTTACCTCCTTGGTTAGGTTTATTCCTAGATATTTTATTTTTCTTGTTGCTATATTGAATGGGATTTTTTTCTTGATTTCTGCTTCTGCTGTTTCATTGTTGGTCTACAAAAATGCCTTTGATTTCTGGATATTGACTTTGTAGCCTTCTATTTTGCCAAAAGCCATATATTAGGTCGAGCAGTTTTGGGGTGGAGTCTATAGGATTTTCTATGTACACTATCACATCATCTGCAAACAGTGACGGTTTTGTTTCCTCCTTTCTGATTTGGATGCCTTTTATATCCTTTTCTTGTTTAATCGCTGTGGCTAAAACTTCCAATACTATGTTGAATAGAAGTGATGAACGTGGACAACCTTGTCTTGTTCCTGATCTTAGTGGAAAAGCTTTTTGTTTTTGCCCATTGAGTATGATGTTGGCTGTAGGTCTCTCATATATGGCCTTCATTATGTTGTGGAATGCTCCCTCTAGTCTCACTTTGCTGAGTGTTTTTATCATAAATGGGTGCTGTACCTTATCAAATGCTTTTTCCGTAACTATTGATATAATCATATGATTTTTGTCTTTGTTTTTGTTTATGTGATGTATTACATTTACTGATTTGCGAATGTTGAACCATCCTTGCATGCCTGGGATGAATCCCACTTGGTCATGGTGTATGATCTTTTTAATGTATTTTTGGATGCATTTTGTCAATATTTTGTTGAGGATTTTAGCGTCTATGTTCATCAGTGATATTGGCCTGAGGTTCTCTTTCTTTGTTGTGTCTTTATCTGGTTTTGGGATTAGGATGATGCTGGCTTCATAGAAGGAATTTTGGAGTCTTCCATCATTTTGGATTTTTTGGGATAGTCTGTGAAGGATAGGGGTTAGCTCTTCCCTAAATGCTTTGTAGAATTCTTCTGTGAAACTATCTGGTCCCGGGCTTTTGTGTGTCAGGAGTTTTTTGATTAATGTTTCAATTTTGTCTGCTGTTATTGGTCTATTTAGGCTTTCTGCTTCTTCTTCACTGAGTTTTGGAAGACTATGTTTTTCTAGAAATTTGTCCATTTCACCTAGGTTTTTAAATTTCTTGGCATACAGTTTTTCATAGCAATTTCTTATAATCCTTTTTGTATTTCTGTAGTATCAGTTGTAATCTCTCCTCTTTCATTTCTGATTGTGTTTATTTGGGTCCTCTCTCTTATTTTCTTGATGAGCCTGCTTAAAGGTTTGCCAATTTTGTTTATCTTTTCAAAGAACCAGTTCCTGTATTCATTGATCCTTAGAATTGTGCTTTTAGTCTCTATGTCATGTAATTCTGCTCTGATCTTGATTATTTCCTTCTTTCTACTTGCTCTGGGCTGTCTTGTTGTTGTTCCTCAAGTTCTTGTAGGCATAGGGTTAGGTTGTTTGTTTGAAATGTTTCTATCTTTTTTTGGTAGGCCTGTATTGCTATGAACTTCCCTCTCAGGACTGCCTTCACTGTGTCCCATAAGTTTTAGGTTGTCGTGAGTTTATTTTCATGTTTCCAGAAATGTTTTGATTTCTTCCCTAATCTCATTCTGGACCCATTCATTTTTTAATAGCATGCTATTCAACCTCCATGAGTTTGAGTGTTTTGGGATTTTCTCTTTGAGGTTGGCTTCTAGTTTCAGTTCCTTGTTTTCAGAGAAAATGCTTGATATGATTTCAATTTTCTTGAATTCGTTGAGGCATGTTTTGTGTCCTATCATGTGGTCTATCTTTTAAAATGTTCCATATGCATTTGAAAAGAATGTGTATTTAGCTTCTTTGGGATGAAAGGCTCTTTATATATCAGTTAAACCCATTTCACCTAGGGCATTGTTCTATGTCATAATATCTTTGTTGATATTTTGTTTGGAAGGTCTGTCCATTTTTGACAGTGGGGTGTTAAAATCCCCTAGTATGATTGTGTTGCTGTCAATATCTTTCGTGAAGTCCTTCAAGATTTTTTTATGTATTCGGGAGCTCCTATGTTGGGTGCATATATATTTACAATGTTTATGTCTTCTTGGTGGATTCTTCCCTTGAGTATTATGAAGTGACCTTCTGGGCCTCTATGGCCTTTTTTTGAAGTGTATTTTTTTCTGATACGAGTATTGCTACCCCAGCTTTTTCCCCTGTCTGTTTGCTTGGAAAATTTGTTTCCAGCCCTTAACTTTCAGTCTGTGTAGGTCTTTGTTCTGAGATGGGTCTCTTGTAGGCAGTATATGTGTGGGTTATGCTTTCTTATCCATTCAGCTATTGTATGTCTTTTGATGGGAGATTTAATCCATTCATGTTTAAGGTTATTATTGATAGGTACTTACTCATTGCCATTTTTTCATACCGGTGTTCCTCTTTCTCTCCCTCTTTTCCTTCCTTTTCTTAAAGCAGTCCCTTTAGCATCTCTTGCAGAGTTGTGTTGGTGGAGGTGTGTTCTTTTAGACTTATTTTGTCTGGGAAGCTCCTTATTTGGCCTTCCATTTTAATCGAGAGCCTTGCTGGGTAAAGTAGCCTTGGTTTCAGGCCTCTGTTTCTCATTACTTGGAATATTTCTTGCCATTCTCTTCTGCCTTGGCATATTTCCATTGAGGAGTCAGCTGCTAATCTTATTGGGGCTCCCTTGTATGTTACTTCCTGTTTCTCCCTTGCTGCCTTTAATATTTTCTTTTTATCTTGGAATTTTGCCATTTTAATGATGATGTGTCTTTAAGTGGGCCTCTTTGGGTTCTTCTTGATTGGGGCTCTCTGTGTTTCCTAGATTTGTGTGACTTTTTCTCTCATCAAATTAGGGAAGTTTTTCATCATTCCTTTTTAAACAGATTTTCTATCCCTTGGTCTTCTTCTTCTGCTTCTGGTATCCCTATTATATGAATATTATTACATTTCATGTTGTCCTGCAGTTCCCTTAATATTTCTTCATTCTTTCTGAGCCTCTTTTCCTTTTTTTGCTCTTTCAGGGTGTTTTTTTCCTACCTTGTCCTCCAGCTCACTGATCCAATCTTCTACTTCATCGAGCCTGCTTTTGATTCCTGTAGTATGTTCTTCAGTTCATAAATTATATTCTTCATTTCCTCTTGGCCTTTGTTGATAGTTTCTATTTCCTTTTTCATGTTGATATAGTTGGCAGTGAGTTCATTGTAGGTTCCCTGTAGTTTCTAGTAATTCTCTGTGAGCTCATTGAGCTTCCTGATAACCATTGCTTTGAACTCAATATCTGATAGTTGACTTGCCTCTATTTCATTTAGCATTCTTTTTGAGGCTTCCTCCTTTCCTTTCATTTGGGGATTGTTTCTTTGTTTTCCCATTGTTTGTGGCAGTCTTCTTGTTAGTTTCTGCTTCTTAAATTGATCAAGTCTGACTCCCTGGATTTATGGTGTGAGCTTCTATGGTAGAATACCTGTGAGATTCAGCAATGCAGTCTCCTTAATCTCCTGAGCTCACTGGTCTTGGGTTCTCATTTATGTTGGCTCTCTGTATGTCTTTGGGTTTTGATTGTTGTTGATCTTTCTTTGTTGGGTCCTTCCCCATATCTGGTTAACTGAGGCTCACTTCATCCACCACATCTTGTATTTTGTTGTGCAAGTTTGGACAGGTTGTGTTGAAGCTGGTTCTTCTGTCTGTACAAGGTTTTGAGGATTCTCTCTTGCTCTTGTTCAGTTTGTTCTAAGTAATGTCGCCACTATTTAGTTGTACTTCCAGATAGGTCCTGGGTTGAGTTAGTGTGGCTTCCACTCTCTCCTTCACCTTCTTCTGTTGTTATCTGTTGGTAGTTCCTTTGTTGGTGGGCTTCCTCTTCCAGCAGGTATACTAGTATTCACTGCTCCCACCTTGCAAGTTCTCTGGAGTAGCAAAGTGAAATCTGTCTTACTGTCTCTATTGTTGGGATGACCCCTATTTGGGTTTAACTTTGGTCTTTTCTCCACCCCAGGTATTAATGTCTCACTTGTGAGAAAAGAAGGAAAAAAGGGAAAGAAAGAAGGAAGAAGGAATAAAAAAGGGAAGGAAGGAAGAAGGATTGAAAAAAGATAGAAGGGAAGAAAGGAAGAAGGATTTTTTAAAAAAATTAAAATGAAAAAATAAAAAAGAAGGAAGGAAGAAGGAATAAAATAAAAGAAAGAAGCACAGAAAGGAAGAAGGAATAAAAAAAAAAGCCTTCTGCTGGCTGTAAACCAGTCAGGCCAGTTCTGCTGCTGGTCTTCCTGGCTGTATCAGGTTGAGGAGGGATTGGTTTTGCTTTTCTCCCTTCCTGAGCTGCACTCTTCATTGTTGTCCAGCCTCCAGCCCAGTTCCTCAGTGCCCTTCTGCTCCCAGCCCAGGCCTTTAGTCCACCAGTTGCACTGTCCTTGGGGTGCACCAGTTAGGGGCAACTCACACATCACCTTCTTGCTCTTTGCTGTTCTAGATGCTAGGCACTCTCAGTGCCCCTTCAGGCTAGTTCAGGCCCTCACTGAGTCAAATCTTTCTGGGGACTTTGGCTCCCCTCTGTGGGGCTTTTCTGCCTTCCTCCTAGAGAGCCAGTTGGCTTTGCGGGGCTCTGGGCACAGGGGCCAGGTGGGAGGTGCTCTGTCTCTGGTGTGAGCACAGACAGGCAGCTACGGACCTTGGACCAGGTGTGCACCATCCCCAGTGCCTTTTGGCATGGGCGCAGCAGGGTTGCTGCCTGGCCATGGACCAGGTGCGCACAGTCCTGGTGCTTCTGGAGTGAGCAAGGGCAGGCCCCGCCTTGCTGGACTAGGTGCACACCATGCTCGGTTTCTGGCGGGTGGGAGCAGGTGTGCCTCCCTTGACTGTGAGTGAGGTGTACACCAACCTGGGACTGCAAGGGATAGAGGAGCAGGAGGCAGGCGGCGGCGGCTGCGGAGAATTCCCCAAATAGCCATAGAATGCCTCTTTTTTCTCTTTTCCTTTTTGAAAAATTCCTCTTATTCAAGCCCCCTGGTCCAAATAATCTCACACAGTCCAGCCTGGCTCTCTCCTAAGAATCTTGCAGCAGACCTGGTGGGCACCCGTCCTGCAGCTGCAGCCGACCTGGTCCCCCTGCTGGTCCCAGGGACTTTATTGTCCTTAAGCATTCTCCTTACTGTCTAATTTTTCAATGTCCTCTATAATTTTTAGCCTCCAACCTTCATATATTCTGGAATATCGTTGGCTGTTTGCTCTTTTCCTCAGATCGGCTAGGTATTTTACCCATGTGCTGGGGGAAGTGGCCTTTGCTTCCACCTACCTTGCCACCATCTCCCAGATTACGTTCTTGGTTTTAATTTTTCAGTATCTTCTTTTAAAAGGCAGAACCCCACACCATACATAAATTGAACTTAACTATGGTTTTGAGATCCCAAATGTGGGTCACAGAAACCTTCTTCAGACCTTTAAAAAGAAGAGATTCTACAGTCTGTAGGTGTCAAGATCATTATGTTTTTAGCCAGCAAACCTCAAAGAAAATAACCATCTTAGAGCTAATGTTGAGAAAAATTTTAGAAGTGGCTTCTGAGCTCTCAAAGAAAGTCATACCAAAATAGTCACCTTTATCTGAAGTCACATATTTTTGCCTTTTAAAACAAGCTCATTTCCTTCATCAGCCCTACACATCATCTTGCATTCTTCAAGATTTTTTCACATTTTTTATTGTTGTTCAAGTACAGTTGTCTCCTTTTTCCCTCCCCCACTCCCCCCACTCCAGCCATCCCCTCTTCCTGCCCTTGATTCTATCTCCCTTTGATTAACATAATCATAATAAAACAACTATTATAGTTTTATTATTAGCTAACAACAACCACGTGTAAGCAATTTATCATTTTAACTGAACTTTTTGTTGATAAACTTCTGTTATCAAGAACTTTTAAAGTTTTGTTATTAAGCTCTGGAAACTGGCATTTCTTATATGTGTGACCAGTTTGGGATCAAGGCATTGCTGAGTTTTGATTGGCCAGTTTGCTCATAGACAGATTGCCCATTCACAAAAACATGCACAGGTTAGTCTTGTTTGTAGTGAGGAAGACTTGCATGCTTTTTATTTTGTATGCAGTTTATAATCACTTTTTTTTGCATCTTGTTAAATGTCTGACCATGTGAAGTTATATGAATAATAAAGAGCAAGTGTTCCAAATTTGTGCATATTTTTATTGTATAACTAAAGCAAGTGACCCCTCTATAAATAAAGTGTTTTGTATATATAATGAATTTGTGTTAGGGTGTGTCTGTTTACAGAAAACCCACAGAGGCTCCTGTGCAATTGAGACCCTGGCTGGGCCCCCCTTGTGCAACTGAACAAAATTTTCCCCAGCATCATTCCACCCAGTAGTGCCTATGCCCAACCCCATGCTCTGTCACATGTCTCCTCCCTGAAGGGCCTCAGGCTCAGCTGATAGAAGAATGCTTCTTAAAATATTATTCAATAAGGTGGGTTTCTCTCATGGATATTATGCTTTAATAAAGGAAACTTGAAAACTGAAAAGACTTAACATTTCAGAGAATTCTTCCCTGATTGGTTTTTCTGACAATATGACAGACTTGGGGGTGGAGGGGAAACCTGGTTAAATCACTTTTATTTGTGTTTCTCAGCACCTCTTGCCTGCAGAAAACAGGCAAGCAGAGGAAGCTTATTCACTTGCCTTCTCCCATTTTTTCAAGTGTAAACTTTATTCTTTATTTTCATAAATTCAGCTCTTAGTATGTTTACAAATAGCTGTCCAACCAGACTCAGAAGCACAAAGCAACCGGCTCTAACCCCTCACATTTAATTCCATTTAACCCCTACTTTTCTTTGCTTCTGTCAGTCCATACATACAAGAAAGTGATAATGTTACATTGGTTCAGGATGTAGACATAGACATCACATTTTCATGAAAAGCCAAGTTAGAATATTCTTTAGTCAAATTCTCTCCATGGATTCTAAAGGTAAACGTTTAACTGCAAACAAAAGATACTTATAAGTTAAAGATTTTTAGGATTTTTTGAGACATCTAGAATGAAGTTTGATGCTAATTGCTCATAACTTCCTCCTTTTTGCCTTGTGTTTATTTTTTAAATTATTTGGGTTTATTATTTATTAATTGAGCTATTTTTTCTTCTCGATCATATCTCTCTCTTTATCATGTTATTCTCTGGACCATACTTCGATCTGCCTCCTTTGTTTTCAACATACACTCAAAATTATTAGCACCGATGCTATACCATGTTCCATCCTCACAAAGTCCTAGAAACATCTGATTGCAAGTTCAGTCTTCTGCTGTTAAGTCATTTCTCTGCCCATGATCAACTGCCACCATCATGGAAATCTGAACGGAAACATCAAATCTCAAAGGAAAACTTCCTGACCTCCCTGAATTAGATCCCGTCCCTTTATTTGTGTTCTTATAACTGACCATAATTTTTTTATACCATTCATGTTTTAAAATTATATAATTGAGAAATGTTGGATAAAGGTATGTCCCTTCTGTAGAGCTGTAAGCTTCAGAGAGTAGAGACGTGTATGTTTCACTGCCTACTGCATCTATCTTCACTCAGTGCCTAGCTCAAAATATCATTGATAAATGTTAATTCATAGTTATTTGTATTAATATTATTATTATAATACTAAGATTTATGGTCAGCTTTGTATTATAAAACCAAACCTGACTACAGACAAAGGATTTATATATTTACTTGTTTTCCTTCCTTCCTTCCTTCCTTCCTTCCTTCCTTCCTTCCTTCCTTTATTAATTTATTCATTCATTCAATACAGCTATCAGACAAATAACAATTACATATTGTCCAACTATTCTGTTTAAGCCCCTTTCAAGCAAACAAGGGTTAAACAGCTAAACACTGCCGATTGAAGAAACTTGTGATTGTTTGGGGAAGAAAGGCAGGCACACAAGTTATTCTAAGAGAGGGCTGCTAAGTGCCCAAAAGTGTTAGACAGCACTCACAGCTTGAGGCCCAGGGAGAGCTTCCTTGGGGAAGTTGCCTTCAGCAGAGACTCGAGGGTAATGACTAACTTGGACAGGTAGAGATGGAAAGGAATAGCATTCCAGATGAAGAGAAAAGTGAGAATAACAGTTTGTGTCTATTTCTTGAATGCCACGTGCATATGCAGGAGACAGTCAATATCTTAGTGATCTCAAATGGGAGACAAAGCTGAAAGTGGAAAGTGGAGACTGAAAGAAGTTCCTGGAAGAACCTGGAGGCTCATTGCAGGAGGCTCGATTTTTATTCCTAGGCCAGTATGGAGTGACTGGAGTCCTATGAGCATGATGATCTCATCTGAATATGTGCTTGAAAGATTAATTTAGCATCATTGTGTCTCCGGGTTAAGTTGGCTGTTGTGTTGATTGTGGCAACTCCCATCTCTGATGCCTGTGTCTGTCCCTCTGTCTTCATCTCTGAGGGCCTGGACGCTAACCTCTGAGACCCTGGCCTGGGGTCAGTCTCCACATCTTCCTCATATTGACTACCTGCAGTTCAAAACTGCCGATCATCTGTGTGTTCTGAAAGGACACACTTAATCTTGGTCTGTTTTAATAAATGGGTTACTCATGACTCATTTTTTGATTCAGGTCATCTTACTTCTACTTTCAGATGAAGAAACTGAAGCTGTGATAGAACTTATTTTCAAACTCAGGTCTTTTAGCTCTTTTCTGTCATAAGTTTACAATCCCTCTCAAATTTAATAAAAAAAAAATAAGGGAAGACAAGTCAAACCACAACAGTTGAAATTTATTGAATATTTTCTAAGGGCAGGTTCTATTCTAAGTGTTTTTATATGTACTTAATCATTTAATAATCACAAAAGTTTGTGAGGTAGGCACTCTTTTTTGTTTAACAGGTGAGGAAACTATGATAAGAGAACTAAGTAACGTGCCTCATCATGAAGTTATACAGTGAAAGACTCTGGTTAGAAACTTGACAGTCAGACTCGAGCCTGTGCCTTACGGTTGTGCTATTGCCTCCGAAGTGAAGAGGTAGAGGTATGTGAAAGCACCTACTCCTTGTCCTACATGCAGTTCGATAAATGTTGCCTAAATGTCAGTTTACTCTTTGGTCTCAGCTAATGCTGTATGCATCTTTCCTGCCCTATGCCCCAGACCAGTTTTGTGGTCTGTGATTTGTTTTCATGGTGTTCAAGTATAAGTGGTCATCCTGAGATTAATGGCTTTACTGCTGGGCATTTATGTTTGGTTCCTCATCTGTTGCTAACCCTAAGAGTCTATCTTCACTTTTTAAATTTTCAAGCTAGTCTTGCCAATCAAATTCAACCTTCCTTGTTCTAGTGAATCATGAATGACATTTGCTCTTCTGCACTTGGAGCAGACCTGGTCTTTGGAATAGATACATATAGCCACTTTCTGGGGAATGAACCTTTTGGGAACCTATAGTTCTTCTGTTAGCATTGTGTGAGCTTCCAAAGATTACCAAGAAAGACCTTTTGGAATGGCAAGCAATTTGCTAAAAAGGTAACAAAATGTATTGAAGTAAAAAGGAGAACTCTAGTAGCTGTTACATATCTACTATGCTATTCCAGGAACTACACATTTTTCACACATGTCTTATTTAGTAGTCACAAAAATTAAATGAAGAATTACCATCTCATTTTACAGATAAGAAATCAGGTCCAGAAAGGTAAAGATGCCCAGAGTCACAACTAGTACATAGTAGAACTATAGTGTAAACATAGGTGTGTCTGACTTCAAGCCCTTCCATTTGATTAACAAATACTTATAAAGTGTCTACTATGAGCTAAGCACTAGGGTGGGCCCTAGGAATGTGCTAAGGCAGCAAGAGAGGTATGGGCCTTGTCTGCAAAGAGCTCACAATTCAGCAAGAAGAACAGATAACTGTGTAAATAACAATATCACCTGAAATAAGTGCCGGGATGGACACACTGCAATTAATGTGACCCTTCTTTATCTTCTATAGGTGGCAAAAAGTACTATCACTACATTTTGAAAAATATATATCTCATTTAA
>PVKM010052999.1:0-10112 GCA_004027735.1 Carollia perspicillata
AGAAACACACTCCCACCACCACCGACAAGCCCACAGCCCCGAACCACTCACACTCTACACCCACGTATCCCAACTCGAGAGCACAGTGACGCGCCCACGTGAGGACATACCCGGTATCTCCATCCAGAAACCATCTCCTCACTGTTTACACACACTGGGCAAACAGTAGAAAATAAACAACTTCTTTTCACACATTTTTGTCTTCAAGTGGAAATATGCCTGCCCTTGAGGAGCCCACGAGCCCTGGAGAGAGTCAGACAGTAGATCAGTAATTGGAACACAATATAAGAGTTATAACAGCGGTATTGCAAAGGGCTCTGGGGATGCAGTGGGAAGAATAGCAGGGGTTTTTAAAATCCACTGGTAGGTATATCCACCGGTAGGTATATCCACCATAAAAAAGGATATTGGTATTCATGTGAAATTGCCACTTGGAGAAAAAAGAAAGTATTAATCTCAATCCAGGTAGCGCCTGAACATAAACAACATTACAGGTGGCACCTGATTTAAATGAAAATGCTGTCTATTGCAGAAATACAGGAGAATATTCAGATCAGTACTTAAGTTCACACTGGTTTGTCACACCTCATTAATCACATTTCTGTAACGGTGTCACCAAATGGGACTATTTGTTAAGGGCTCTCACCACGCTCCAACGCAGCCCAAATGACCGCGTGGTTTGAAACAGTGGTCCCCAAAGTGGGGCCCCTGAACCAGCAGCATCAGCAGCCCCTGGGAGCTCCTCAGAAAGACAGATTCCCCGCCCCACCCCCGCCCCATCCGATCAGAAATTCTAGGGGTGAAAGCCCAACACTCTGAGTTTTCATGAGCTCTGCTAGTGATTCTGATGCACAATGGAGTTTGAGCTTATCTCCCTCAATTTGCTCATTTCCTCTAAGGTTTATTTCATATAACTTTCCTGATTTAAAAAAAAAATCAATGAACAAAAGAAAGAGAAATATCTCTAGGAGTACCAGATGGGGGAGTCTCATACGACTGCCTGGAACCCAAATCCCCAGAATGAATTTGAACTTCTCTAACATAGGTCACTCATCATCTAACCTCAGGACAGGGCTGAAGACACCTGCTCCAATACACCTGCTCCAGGTGAGGAGCCTTGTTTCAGATACACCTGCTCCAGGTGTACACCTGCTCCAGGTGAGGAGCCTTGTTTCCAAGGCTCCCTGGGTTCCACGGTGTCCCTTTGTGGTCTAGGCCAAAGCTACTCAACCCTCCTTGCCTGCAGATCACTTGGGGTGAAGGGTGAGCACCTGTTAAAATACAGGCTCTGATCCAGCCTGTCTCTGGTAATATTCAGGTTCTGCATTTCCTGCAAGCCCTCAGGTGATGCCAGACCTATGGGGGCCATTGAGTAAGCTGCTCTCCGCAGACGGGCATTTCATCCCAGACAGATACAGCTCCAAACCGGAACCTGCTACCAGGAGGCAGGAATTCAGAGGTGAGCAATGCCAAAGGGGGATGCAGTGCGAGTGGCTGGGACTGAAAACAAATGCAAATGAAATTTCAGAAGGAAGTCCGTAGAGCCGAGTGTGAAACTCTTTAAGGGCTGGAACCAGTTTGACTCAAGCGCCCTTGCGGGTGGGCGGTGGGAACCTTGTGCTAAGCCAATGGAAAGAGAACGGGCGGGCGGAGGTAGGCCCTGCCTTCAGGGGTAGCAAGACGGGTTAGGAGAGGCTGGAAGTGTTCACGAGGTGGCGCCATAGCACAGAGATTCAGCGAACAGGCTCGGGACTTCCGGATTGTGGGTTCAAGACCCGGTTCTGCTGCTTCTGTTACTCAACATGTATGAACTTCAGCTCCCTCCTTTGTGGAGATAATAAACGTAAAAACTAGTTATATCCCCTGTTTCTGAGACTTGTAAGGGATGCTGATTTCCTTTTTGATTGTTTATGTTGGTCATTAGTATGAGATATAGATAGGTATAGATATCAATCTGTTTTAAGGTATAATTCCAACAGTTTCATTAGTCTTTTCCAATTACTGATGATAACTGATATTTAGCTTTATAGATCCTTTCTACTGTATATTGGTTTTTTCTTGAATTTGATCTTCTTTCATTAACAATAATAATTAGCATTAGTTTGTATTGTGCATTTGTTTTTTTTATTTTTTCTTCCATTCTACTGTCTTTGAATTTTGTGCTTTTGCCATAATATTTGAGATGGTGTATAGCTTGCTATTTTTTCACCCTTTTGTGTTTCCCTCATTTGTCTTTAAGGCTTTCTATTTCCTTTGTAGGGGTGTTGTGTTGCTTACGTAAGATAATAAGTGTGGCATGCAAAGACTGTGTCAGGAACACGGAAAGTGCTCAGTACGTTAACTGTTCGTGTTGGTGTTGGTTTTGATTATTGTTATTAATCAGGGGTCTTGCAGACAGAGAAAGGTTCAGGGGAAGAAGCTTGGATCAGTTATGCATTGGTTTTCTATTGCTGCTATAACAAATAATCACAAGCTTAGTGGTTTAAAACAACCCAGACTTATTATCTGACTGGTCTGGATATCAGAAACTCAAAATTGGGGAACAGCCAGGGTGTTGGTGGAGCCAGGGCTGCATTCCTTCTGCAGGCTCCAGGGGAGAATCCATTTCTGGGCATTTCCTAGTTTCTAAAGGCTTTTTGCATTCTATGGCTGGTGGGTCCTTCCTTCTTCAAAGCCAGCAATGTAACATCTTCAAATCTCTCTCTGCCTCTGACCTCTTCTGCCTTGTCTTCCACTTTAAAGAATCTTTCTGATGACATTGGACTTGCCCAGATAATTCAGGATAATTTCCTTATTGAAGGTCAGCTGGTAGCAACTTAAAAAAAATTCCATCTGCAATTGAACTCCCCTTGCCATGTAACATAACATATTCATGAGGACTGGAGATTAAGATATGGACATTATTCTGCCTACCACAGATTAGTACTGAGGTTTACCATAAATGAGGAATATTCATCTCTCTTATATGAAGAAGGCGGCTGACCAAAATGTCTGGGGCTCCCATGTCAGGGCCCAAGCTCCTTCTATATTGTTGCTCCTTCATCAATATGTGTCCTCATCTTCATGGTCCAGGATGGTTGCTGGGGCTCCATCCTTCACATTCACGTCCCAGACAACAGGTGAAGTATGGGAGAGAGGGGTGATTAAAAGAATGCCTTGCCCTTTAAGAACCCTTCCCAGAAGTGCCACGTGATACTGCTGTGGCACTGTATTGTGCTGTTGGAACTTAGCAGTAGGTGGGCGCACAACACCACAAGAAGCTGAGTCTTGACTCAGGTTAGCCATGTGCCTCACCAAAAAAATCAAGTTTCTTATCATGCAAGGAAGAACAGATACTGAGGTGCTTTCACAAAGCCTGAATGAGAGGAATAACAGATTGAAGAATGACAGAGAATCAGACGGGGCCCAGATATCCAGTGGATAAGCGGAAATCCACGACCTGGGCCCAGAAAAGAGAAGGTTAGCTGTGGTGAACTGATAATGGCCTTCAAAGACATCTAGGTCCTAGTCCTGGAACCTGTGATGCGACCTTACATGGCAAAGGGGACTTTACAGATGTGAGTGAGTTAGGGGTCTTGAGATGGGGAGGCTGTCCTGGATTATCTGAATGGACCCTAAGAGGAAATGGATGTTCTCATAAGACGGGGCAGGGCTGGGCAGAGGGACATTTGACTTCAGAGGAGAAGGAGATGATCACAGAAGCAGAGCCTGGAGTGATGCTCTTTGAAGACAGGAGGCCATCAGAAGGTAAAAAAGGCAAGGACACTGAATCTCCCCTGGATCCTCCCTAAGGAATCAGCATCCCGACACCTTGTTTCATTCCTTGAAGACTTTTGGGCCTTCCGACCTTCAGAATTCTAAAAGAATCCATTTGTGTTATTGTCAGCCAATATGTTTGTGCTGATTTGTTATCTCAGCCACTGGAAATTAATAGAGCGACTTTGCCCTAAAACCTCCCACGTTCCCTAGGAGATGAAACTGGGGTAGGAGATTTCCCTGAACAATTAAGTGTTGGCTGAAGTTTTCAAAGGAATCAAGGTGCTTATGGATCCAACAATTCCACTTCTGGGTATTTACCAAAAGAAAAGATAACTCAAAAAGATATCTGCACCCTCACATTTACTGTAGCACTATTTATAATAGCCAAGATATGGAAACAACCTAAATGCTTATCAGTGGGTGAATGAATAAAGAAGATGTGGTACATATATTCAATGAAGTACTAGTCATTCATAAAAAAAGAATAAAATCTTGTTGTTTGCAACATCATTAGTGGACTATGAGGGCATTATGCTAAGTGACATATGTCAGGTGGAGAAAGACAAATACTGAATGATTTCACTTCCATGAGGAATTCAAAAGACAAAGACAAACAAAGAAGATCAAGCTTATAGATACAGAGAACAGATGGGTGGCTGCTGGAGGCAGAGCTGTGGGAGGTGTGCCCCACGGATGAAGGGGGTCGAAAGGCACAAGCTTCCAGTTATTGAAGAAATAAGTCAGGGGATGTAATGTACAGCATGCTGACTGTAATTAATAATACTGTATTGCATATTTGAAAATTGCTAAGGGACTAGATCCTAAAAGTCCTCATCACAAGAAAAAAATTTGTAACTATGTATAGTAAGAGATGTGATTTATTTGGTGATCGTTTGTAATATATTCAAATACTGAGTCATTATGCTATATACCTGGAACTAACATCATGTTGTATGTCAGTTATATCTCAATAAAAAAGTGATTTTGAGGAGCTGGGGAAGGGACTTCCAGGAGGCAAGGGATGGGTTAGCTCGACTGGTGTCAACACGCTCAAACATAATAGTGGTGACAGCAACCAGAAGACTGTCTTGTAGGAACTTCAAACTGCCTTTATAGTTCAAGGACGACATGTAAAGCTTTGCTCCTCTCAGTGTGGCCCATGCCTAGGCAGCACTGGATCACTCAGAACCTGCTACAAAACACAGATCTCTGGTTGTGGGAAATAACAAGTGAAGCCTGCACTGACCTTTCAAGCTTTGGCCCAGATGTGACACGTTATTCACACTGTGTGTGGGGTAAATGCAAACTTTACACAATAGATTTAAAACATTGCCCTTATAGAGATTACAATGAGCGGGGAAGACAAGCAATAAACAAAATAAAATAAATAAAATGATTAAATGCCACATAGTAGTACCTGCTGTGGAGAGAAGTGAGGCAGGCAAGGAGGATGGAGTAGGTGGGAGAATTTTATAGGGGCTTCCACTGGCCAGTCCCATTCAGAGAATGGCAGAGAAACATTTAGGATCAGAGTCTTTGTTGCTATTGGCTTATTAGGTGGTCCAGTATGGATCTGAACTTGAGCTGGTTTCTATGCACAATAATTAAGCTAATTTGTCCTTGTCCTTAAAATCAGAATTGAAGCCCTGGTTGGTGTGGCTCAGTGGGTAGAGTACTGGCCTTCGAACCAAAGGGTTGCCAGTTCGATTCCCAGTCAGAGCACATGCCTGGATTGTGGATCAGGTCCCTGGTATGGGGCACACCAGAGGCAACCACACAGTGATGTTTCTCTCCTTCTATTTCTCATTCCCTTCCCCTCTCTCTATAAATAAAATCTTTTTTAAAAAATCAGAGTCGAAGATATGAATTCAGTATGTGTTAGACTGTCTTATTATTCTAGATATCTTTTTCCTTTCCAAAGTGAGGAATCAAAATCTTTGACTTCAGGCTTGGTTATGTTACTTGTTTGAGCCAAAGACGTGGGAGTCGAAGTCAAGTGGTGCACATCATTTTTTAGCAGAGGCTCTAAGAGCCAGTGTGTAGTTCACCATGCACTCTTACCTCTACTCTAAGACCAGAAATATCCTAGGGCTGCACCTTCATCTTGGATCTCATGAGGACCTGAGGCTCAGCCTACCTAAGATGGTCATTGCATGATTGAGCAATAAACCATTATTGTTATAAGCTATGGAAGTTGAAGGGTCACTTGTTACAACAGCGTAATCCAGCCTAAGTAGACGGATACAAGGGTAATCAGTGAGAAGGTCTCCAGCTCCAGGTTATCCACAGGGATGTCTGATATGACCCCAGAAAGAGTGTAAAGAGGGAAGAGAGGCAAGAGTCCAGGATAGGACCCTAAGAAGCTCCAGTACTTAAGAGATGGGAAGAAGAAATAACCCAAATACATGACTGAGAAGAGGCAGCCAGAAGGTGAAGAAAGAAAAGAGTGTGATTTCACAAAAATCGATGCGAGAGACAGTTAGAAGAAGGAGTTGATGAGGAATGGATTAGATGCTTCCGAGAAGTCTTCTGGGGTGAGAACTGGAGAAGCAGCCACAGGATTTAGCTACAAAGAGATTGTTGGCATTGAGTAGGGCTCTGGGGCAGAAGCCAGCTGCCAGACCTAGGAAGACCTAGGAAGAAAGTGGGCCCAGTGGCAAAGAGAGATGGAGAAATAGTAGGAGAGAAGAGTATGAATTAAGAAAAGGACTTTATGGACAGGGAGACTGTTGATGGCCAGGTATTTGTAAAAAGAAAGTTTTGAAAAATAGAGCATTAGAGAGGGGTAATTTATGGAGAAACGACATAAGAGGTACCATGATCAGGCATTGACCCAAATTAGGAAAAAAGGCAGCTCATCTATGGTAACAGGGGAGTGAGGGCAGGGTGGGCACAGGTAGGAGAGTAGTGTAGATGAGGAATTTCTACCTGCAGTCCTGTGAGGGAGAGGGCAAAGTAATTTCTTTGGAGACAGAAAGGATGTGATGGAAAAGTAGGTATGAGGAAGCGGAGAAGCTTTGAAAGACCTGTAATGAAACTTTCAGAGAACAGAGGTTTTAAGAAACAGTGATATCACAGAGATGGCTTAGGCAGAAGTGCCTGGTTCCCTGAAATGCAGCCCCAGATTATCCATCTTCCCATCCCCCTCTATGGGTACTGAATATGTGGACACCTTGCAGCTTTATATCAATGACAGACCCAGGTAAAAATGGAGGAAGAACAACTCCATGCAGCCAGAATTCTTCCACTTCAAGGGAAACTTGGCTTTCATTTCCATGTGTGTCATTATAAATGCTTTTGGCTGCAAGTAACAGAAGGCCCTAACTCTACTGGCTTAAGGTTGAAGTAAATTTATTATCTCACACAAAAATAAGTAATGGATACAGACGCAAAGATCCTTAACAAACTATTAACATGTGGAATTCAGCAATAGATCAAAAAATTATACAATGTTACCTAATGGGGTTCATTCCAAGGATGCAAGGCTGATTTAATATTTAAAAACTAATCCATATAATCTACTAAAATGAGCTAAAGAAGAAAAATCACATGATTATAACAATCAGTGCAGAAAAGCATTTATCCATTCATGACTAAAAAAATAAAAGAAAACTCTTAGAAAAATAGGAATGGAAAGGTTTCTGAAATTGAATTTAAAAAAAGCATCTACAAAAAACCTACAATTAACATTATACTAAATGATGAAAATGAATGCTTTTCTCCTAAGATCAGGAAGAAGGCAAAGATATCCTTTCTCATCATTCTTATTCAACATAGTACTGCAGTTCTACCCAGTGCAATAAAGCAAGAATAAGAAATAAATGGCATATAGCTCTGGCTGGTGTAGCTCAGTGGACTGAGCGCAGGCCTGCGAACCAAGAGATCGTGGTTCGATTCTCAGTCAGGGAACATGCCTGGGTTGCAGGCCAGTTCCCAGCCAGGGACGCACAAGAGGCAACCGTACATTGACATTTCTCTTTCTCTCTCCTTCCCTTACCCTCTAAAGATAAATAAATGAATAAATAAATAAACAAACAAATAAATAAATAATCTTATTTTTTTTAAAAAAAAAATAGATGGCATATAGATTGGAAAAGAAGAAATAAAACAGCCCTGGCTAGTGTGGCTCAGTGGTTGAGTGCCAGCCTGCAAATCAAAGGGTCACCGGTTCGATTCCTGGTCAGGGTACATGCCTGTGTTGCAGGCCAGGTTGCCAGTAGAGGGTGTATGAGAAGAAACCACACATTGATGTTTCTCTCTCTCTCTTTTTCTCCCTCCCTTCTCCTCTCTAAAAATGAATAAAATCTTTTTTAAAAAAGAAATAAATAGATGACACAATTGCCTGTGTAGAACAATGCCCGTGATGAAACTTAAATAACATTTTGATGACAACTCTTTCTGTGACATTTCTCCCAGCAGATCTTCACCCTGACAATAACCCCAGGTTCAGAGCCACAGGAAGTTTAGGTGAATGAACCACAAACACATGGTTGACACATGTTCTCTGAAATACAGAGACAGACCTTAAGGTCATGATAAAGCTATTGTCCTGCTGGTCTGACCCAGCCACAGCCTCCTTTAGACATTGTATTACTGGTGTACCTCTCTCTTGTGATACTTAAGTCATTTGCAATGAATTGACTTAAGTCAAATGGATGTGGCGCAGCGTGTGAAGGGGCTGGTCCAGGGTGTCCCCCGGGGTCGAGTTAGTCACGAGTTAGTCACCATACCCAGGACCTTCAGTGTCAGGACCAGCTCAGCCTCCAGGACCACAGGGCCAAGGCCACAGCACCAAGCTTCAGGCCTGTGTGAGTGCTCTGGGCTCCCAGGCCATGTCTGTGGGTTCTGACTTCGCCCACACTTGCTTATGTCCCCCGCTGTCTCAGGTCCTGCCTCACACACCAGCCCACAGGTCTCTGACACTTCTGAGGCCCTTCCCATCTGAGGAGGGGAGACAGACAGGTGAGAGTTGCCTGTGACAGAGAATAGGTGAGGAGGACTGAGGAATGAACAGTTGAGGTAAAACACAAGGGAACAGGTGGGGAGAAGAGGTCAAGGAGAGCGAAATGATGGGAGAGTGAGGAGGACAAAGTCAAAGGGCCACTTCAGGAGCCAGAGGAGTGGGGCCAGGGGAGGGCAGGGCTGGGCCTGACTCTCCCAACTCACCTGCAGCTGCCTCAGGTCCCGGGTCCTGGGCAGAGGGCGGGAGGGAGCTGCAGCTCCAGTTCTTCTGCAGGAGGGACTCCTCCTGGGGAGCAAGGGTGGAGGGATGGCGGGTAGGCTCACAAAAGCGTCCTTCATACTCCTAAGGCTCCTCACCCACCTTCATTCCTGGCTCCTTTCACCATCCACCGCGGGGGCTTGGTCTGGTCTGGATCTCTGGCCTCAGTCTCCCCGATGCTCTGTCTCTATTTCTGGGATGTAATTTTTGTTTCAGCTCCACATTGTAACATTTAGCCTGGACAGACAGGGGGTCTGGGGCAGGGTCAGGCTGGGAAGCAGAGAGCAGCGGAGCCTGGGAAGGGGACACTGAGGAAGGAAGGTGACTTCCCAAGTGGAACAATCTCAGGGATGGGCAGATCCAGTCCCACAAAAAAAGGTCATAGGTGCCCAGATGAGGTAGGGCTGGTGCAGGGGAGGACACATCTCTCTATAGGTTGCCCAAATGTGGAGGGGTTGGTGAGAGGATACCCAGAAAGTATTTCCACAAAGAAGCTGCTTAGGGGAGGGGAGACAGCCCAGGGAGAGGGCTGCTGTGGGGTGGGAAGAGGAAGTCAGTAAGGCTGAAGCATCAGAGTATAAAGAAATGACAGATCTCCTCACCCCTCCCCACTTGCCACCAATATGAGATGGGAATGAAAGGATCTGCTCAGGATTTCAGTACAGCTGAGGTCTTCAACCAATTGATTGTGACTAACAATCAATTGTTCATTTGTTCAGTTAATCATTGATTCAAGAATGTATTTATTGAGCAACTACTATAGGTCAATACTGTTCTAGGCACCGAGGATTCAGCAATGAACAAAACCCAAGAACCTCCCTGCCTTTTATGGAGCTGATCCACTCAGATAATAACAACATAATAAATTAAATATATATGATGTCAGCTATTAAGAAGTGCTTTGGAGAAAAATTAAGCCGGAGATGGAACCAGGTGTGCAGAGAAGGGGTTGTCTATAAGACAGTCAGAGAAGGTGACAGCTGAAGACCTAAAGGAGGAAGGGAGGGAACCATGAGTTCACCTGGAAGAACAGCATCCCGGGCAGTGGGAACAGCCAGTGCAAAGTCAGTACAATGAAGAGGTTCTCTCTTTCCACACAGGAGAACAGTGAATTCTTACAACACCTCGGAGG
>PVKM010053000.1:0-10108 GCA_004027735.1 Carollia perspicillata
GGAAGTATAATATAAAGATATTAACTAAACATCAGTGATAAAAAGTGTAAAGAGAAATATAAGATAAATTCTCCACGGGAAAAAAAGATATGGAAAACAGAGGACAAAGCAGGGCAGAAAAAATTAGATTGGTTCTACTCTTTTATTCATTTATTTAATTAAGCATTGTATTTCTTACCATGGGCCAAAAGATTTCTAAAGTATTTGCAAATATTAAATCACATAATCCCTCTCAAACTCAATGAGCCTCGTGCTATTAATATTGCTATTTTGCAGTTGTGGAAAAGAAGGCTCAGAGAAATTAAGTTGGTGAAACAAATTCACACAGCTAGTAATTGGCAGGGCCAGAGCGTGAACCCAGCTGGTCTGGCCATAGGGTCTGTGTTCTTGATGGCCACATTTTAAAAATGTGCACTTATTCAAAATGCCTGGTCAAGGAAAACGATTTCTCTACTTGTAACATTTGTGATACCAAATGTGTGTGTTTTCCACACCAAACAATTCTCCAGTTCTCTGTGGACACTTACTGGGTATCCTACAGTCTAATTCAATTTGGACACTAACTACCTGGAGTTAGCACAGACCCCACAGGTCAAGGGCCTGGTCCCGCAGGACTGCCTCCCTTCAGATGCCAATCACAAGTAGTGAGTCCCCAAGTTAACTGCATTTCTGTCTGACTGGGCTACAAATTGGGGATTCCCATAGCCCCCTCCTCAGATTTGATAATTTGCTATGATGGCTCACAAAACTCAGGGAAACAATTTCCATTCTAGTACTGGTTCATTCTAAAGTATGTTAAAAATACAAAGGGACAGACAGAGAAGAGGCACGTAAGGGGAGGTCCAGTGGGGTGCCAAGCATGGGAATTGGGGGTGCTACCCTCCTGACACATGGATGCATTCGCCAACCCAGAAGCTCTCTAACCCCTTCACTTGGAGGTTTTCTTTTTGAAGGTTCTATGTAGGCATGATTGATCACATCATCGACCGTTAGTGATTAACTCAATGATCAGTCCCTCTCCCCTCTCTGGAGGTGACTGGGCAGTGGGGCTGAAAGTTCCCACCCTCTGATTTCATGGTTGGTTCCTCTAGGAACCAGCCCCCACCTTGAGGCTGTCAAAAGCATCTGGCCACCTATCATCTCATTAACATAAACTCAGGTCTGGTTGAAAGGGGCTTATAGATAGTGAGAGATGCTCGTATCACCCCTATCACTCAGGAAACTACCAGGGTCCTAAGAGCTCTATGCCAGGAACTGGAGGCAAAGACCAAGTATGTATTTCTTGTTATGTAATAATATCACACCTGAACACTATCTTCAGCTCCTGTATTTACTCCTCTACTCCAAACACTGAGAAGTTCACCCATTTCCTGCCTGTCCTAGACCAGGCTCTGGGATTCTAGAGGCCACCAGAGTTCAGGTCACAAGTCTTCCCTCTGCATGGGGAGTATCAAGGCTCGGAGACACGGAAAAGTGGCTAAATACCTGATGACATTCTGTTCGTTTCTTTGTTCATAAGCCATTTATGTATTTGAAAGGAAAATTGCCATTTAAAAGTTTACACCTGTTTTCAATATATCCCGCTGACATCTCAGTGGGCATGTCAAAGATGAGGAAAGGTGCCCATCTGGGGAGACTGAATGGTCACATATCAGATCCTAAACGGCCAGAGTTGCAACAGGGATGCAGGCGGCCACACATGCTCTCAAAAATCTAGTGACCTGCAGGAGAGCTCTCCTCAGCCTAGCAGCTGCTGCTTCCCATCAGAACCTGCAGAGACAAGGCAGACTGTGCGCATCACTGCAGGAAGGCTGAAGAGGGGACAGGCAGCTGAGACCAGAGAGACCTACTGAGACAGCTACTGCTCGAAGCTGCCAGACTCCTACCCTCCTCAGGTAATGGAGAGCACAAGGCACTGTCTTTATTTGGATACTAGCAAATTTCACCAACCTGGTGCCAAGCTGGGAGCATCAGCACCAGCCCTCCACCAAGCGTTTCTGCTACTACACACAGGGAGCCAAAGGTGACTCATAATTCTTCCACAGTTTACAGCCAAGAAAACCACAAAGGAAGTGATAACTCAGTTTAAATGGAGTTCAATGAATTTGTTGAAAATCCTTGCCTCAAAGGTAATTTTTTGACGCGATGTCTGCCCAACCCCTATACTCACCTAAACAAGCACATTTTTATCTCAGTTATTAATAATTAATTCTCTATTCATTTTACTGACATTCTCCAAATGGGAAAGAAAATTCATTTAATTGCAGCTCAATTCTCACTGTATTGTTGAAGCAAAGAATGTTACATATTTTAAAAGTTAGGTTTTGGGGTTTGAATGGTCAAGCTCAAGAAAGAATAGAATGAACATAAAAAATGTTATATGTAGTTATTTTAGGTAAAATTATAATATAGTAATTGTTATGGAAACAAAATTTCTATATCACCTTGATGAATGAAAGCATATCAAATTATCTATTGGCACTTGACCTTGATTATCTACAGTGGCAGAGGTACACTCATCAAATGATAGAGGACAGAAAAACGGACTGGGACCAGTGGTTGCTTTGGACTAAGATTGTGAACGGAGCCGAGGTCTATTATGTTTTGTTCATCCACTCATTCATTCACACAGTCATTCAACAAATAGCTGTCCTATCATATGCAAGAGACTGTCTGTCAAATTCACTTTTTAGAAAATCTATACATAAACTTTAGTCCTAAGTTAAATATGGCCTCATGATGCCAGTACTATTCCCATACAGTTAACTGTTCTTTCAGTTATGTAAAATTATTACCTGTGGGTAACTCAGTTGCAAAAACTTAAGATTGAGACCTAAAAATCATCCCCAATTTAACAGATGATTTGAACATAAAAAAATACATTAGTTTGGTTTTCTGATAGCCCTGAAAGAGTTAATAACATGTTAAATAATAAGTACATGACATTTGCCAATGTTTTGTTTTCATGTACCAAGTTTCCTTTTATTTTGTTAAAGGAAATTATAAAACCTTGTTGACAGGTGAAAGGTCTAAATAAATGAAGCAATATACCATGTTCATGAATAGAAGTAGCCCATATTATTTTTCAACCCCAAATTACTCTATAAATTCAATACTATTTTAATAAAACCCCAATTTGTCTATATCTCTGTATAGAACACTTACAAGATTGTTTTAAAATGTGATAGAAAAAAGCCAAGAATAATTAAGACAATTTTGACAAACTAAGACAAAATTAGCTTCCTGCCTTACTCTCTCTATAAAGAGAAGCCTGATGTAATTTTTAAAAAATGTTTACAGCTCCTAGAAGAAAATATAGGAGCCCTGGCTGGTGTGGCTCAGTGGACTGAGCACCGGCCTGCGAACCGAAAGGTCACTGGCTCAATTTGCAGTCAGGGCACAGGCCTGGGTTGCAGGTTTGGTCCCTGGTCAAGGCACATGTGAGAGGCAACTGATTGATGTATCTCTCACACGTTGATGATTTCCTCCCTCTGTTTCTCCCTCCCTTCCCCCCCTCTAAAAGTACATATTTAAAAAATATATATTAGAAAATAATTTTATGCCATTGGGGGAGGGCAGGATTTCTTAAGAAAGTCTCCAAAGCACAACACTATAAAGGATAACTTTCACAAAGCTTACTTTTCAAAGTTTAACATTTGACATCCACAGCAGGAGAGTGACAAAAATTCAGTGAACTTTTTAAACTTTGACTCCTCGTGATACCCCTTTTTCCCTTCACTCTATCTCATTAGTTTGCTGGAGAGAATTCTATTTTATGTAAAGAGAACCATGCTGAGCCTTTTAGGGCAAGAACGTGAGAATCCCGTTTGTCCCCGTCACAGCGCATTTTTACAGGGTGACATCAACAGCTCCTCCTGCCCAGGGAGAGGAAGGAGAGGACCCGCTTCCCCGCGTAATTTATTTTTCTGGCCATGCTCTCAACAGTGACTACATCACCGCTCCCCGGGAGACACATGATTAGTTTCTTTAGATTTCTGTTACACTTCGGACCACTGAGCAATTCAGTCAGCATTTTTCCCTGGGCAACAGAACATCGTGTGAGCATCCGAGTTCAGTGTATGTGAACATGTGAACACATAAATGACTCATTAAAAGGATAATTCAAAAGCTAGCTCTAAACACTGCTGGGTGTCCTACTGAATAGAGATAGGCATTTATGTAATTGGAGAACGAGATGTATGTGGCGGTAGTGCTGTGGTGTGGCGTGGCATGGTGTGGTGTGGTGCTGGACTTGTCACCACTGCATCAACTGTGTGGTCTTTTGGAAAACAACATATTTAATTGCAAATCACTGAAACTTTGCAGTACCCGCATTTCGTTCAGTCTGACTTTTCACTAGGTCCACAGTAACAGCTGACAGAGTAGTGAACAGTCTCTCAATACTAAAAAATGACCCACGCATCAAAGTTTATATAAGGAGCGCAAGTGTTATGACTTCTACGCTAGCGTGTCCTGACAGATCTCTAAACTTCTGAGAACTTTAGGAAGATGCTTAGAGAAAAGGTGAAAAGGCAGCTAGGATTAGTACAAGATTTCTCTGAATAGGTGCTGTGCTAGTTGCCCTGGGTGTGCTAACACTGCAATTCCTGCAATGTTCCTGGAAAGTAAGTGATTTTTATTCCCATGTTAAAGATGGAAAAACTGAGCCTAGAAGATCAGTAACAAAATCTGGATTAAAAAACAAGGAGTTACAAGATTAGAATTCAAACCTGAATCTGTCTCACTCAAAAGTTTTTCACATGCCCTCTCTCATTTTTTTAGAGCAAGTTGGTGTAGTGTGTCTTTAAAAAAAAAAAAGTCTTTAAAACCCATAAAGTTTCTAGAGCCTAACGAGGATTCCTCTTTGCTTACTTCTTAGTAAGTTCCATAGAACCCTTGAAATTCAGCTCTCTCATTTAACAGCCAGTAATCAGATTATTATAAACCTTCAAGTTTATGACTCACATATACTATGGGGAGCCATTAGGGTCTAGATATAGCTTATTCATTTATTTTTTTCAATAATTATTAAGAAGAGCCTACTATGTGCTGCACACAGTGCCAGGCCTTGGGAAACAGAGCCCCTAGTCTCATAAGATTAATACACAATAATAATACATCAGCTTGAATTTGTATCTCACCTGGCATTATAATCAATTATAGAATCAGAAAATAATAATAATAATGGCAATTTTAGAAAGGAAAAACTGGCTTAGATAGAAACCGAGTGACCAAAAGTAGACTTTCCCTTCTGAAACCGCAAAAGGGAAAGATTGAATGCTTGGTCTCCCTACAAGCTGCAAACACCTGCTTGAAGACCCACCGTAAAATTACACGACACATGCAGAACCAGGAAGGATACTTATAACTTGTAGTAGAAAAATGATTTAAAAAGTTAGAAAACAGGGCAAAGGACATAAATATTTCAAAAAGTGAACTTCAAATGCCAATAAACTTTGAAACAGTTTTATTGCAACAGCGAGCGAGAACATGGAAGTGACATCAGTGGTGTGGTCTCGGGCTCCTGAGACTGACATGCATAGAAACAGGTAACGGCCAGAAGGGGGCGACTGTGAAGAAGCTCTGGACCATGTCACTGCCTTCATTTGGTGTTACTGCTGCCATTAAAAAAAAATCCACATTGGACAGTCTGCCTCACTGCCAAGGCATTTTTGTCGCCCCTGAAGACCTTGACCCTGGTGTGCTCCACAGAATAAATTCTGAGAGGGGAAGAAATTGAGTGGCGGGTCCATCCTTCTCTTTGCTAATGATGTCCCAGCACCACCACATGTTGTCTCCTGAAACTTACATCCAGAGCGGATATGGAAAAGGGGAGATGCATAATGATACCTGAGTATTTTCATAAGTCAGAAGACCTGCATACACTTTTCTTACCCATATCTGAATGGCGAACATCATACATGTCAACATTCTTTGGATTATTGATTATAAGCTACCTTGACACTGACATCTAATAACTTTTTGGAAGTTACTTTGATATGTTTTCTGTTGATAGAAATCCGTGATACCAGCTATTTCACTGACATAATACAACTCCTACAGTCTCAAACACTGTCAAGGTACCTTGAAGTACTTCTTCTTTTCTGCTATGAAAAGCACAGTTCTCCTTATCACAGTCTGGGGGTCACATAGTGTGAAGAACTACTCACTATATTATGATCATTTCACCCAGAAGGGGCAAAGCCTTCTGTCAATTTATCTGCTACCCAAGTGTTCAAAGTTGTAATTAATTAGGACGAAAGAATGTAGAGAAAATATATTTCAAAGATAAATCTAGTTATTCAGTAGCTCAGCATGTCATAATTTTTCCATTTCTAGAGCAACTGCCAAATCCATGTCTGCCGACAAATTTAGGAAGAGAAATCACAGAAGGGGGATAAAAAAAGTCTGGCAGTGTGCCAAAAAGGATACCTAACATTTCCATATTTGTCGTAATGTGTCAAAAGCTTCTCCAACACAGTTAGACGCAGACTGTGGAAGTGCGCCCGCCTCCTGAATGTCGGTTGCATTGCACTGTCTCTGGAGTGACCCGGGGGAAACAGAACATAGGGGATCCTGCGCTCACTTGCCCAGCGCTCATCTTGCATTCAAAGTCAGTCGTAGAATCACGGCACTTTGTATCCAGAAGGCCAGACTCTAATTATTCAACACCCAGCCTTCCTGCATCATTTAACTTAAACATCACGTACTCCAGTCCTCGGGAGCAAGACCCTGGGAATCGGGGGCTCTCCTGCCTCACTCCTCACATGGTTTTTCTGTAGGCCCCATCACGATGCCTCCCAGATGAAATCCACGCACAACCACTTACCCCTCCCTTCGTTCCGAACAGCCTCTTTCAATCTACCAACACGTCTTGCCTCAATTATTACAACGTTAACTGGAATCATCACTTCCATTTCCCCACCAGGCAAGCCATTTAAAAAATATTGTAAAAGCACATATTGGATCACGTCACCTCCATGCCTAAAAACCATGCAATGGTGGCCTCCGTCAGTTTCCCTGAACTTGGTTCCTCTCTTCTCTTTCCTCATGGTGGATTGGATACTTGAGGTACTTACTGGTCTTTAAATAAGCCCAGTTTATTCCCAATCTAGCACTTTTATGCTTTATTTTCCTCTGCTTAGAATATATTCTTCCTAAATATTCATGTGGCTAACTGAACTTCCAGCACTGAGGTCTCAGCTCATACTTACGTCCCTTCAAAGAGACCTTCTCTCATTGCCCTAAGTAGCCCACGCCACTCCCCCACCACTTGCTCTCCCATTACTCAGTGTCATTTTCTTCAGAGCATTTAGCACTACTTAAATCCCCTTATTTGTTTGCTTATCTATTTAACTATTCATTGCATGCCTCCCTCACACTAGAGTGAAACCACTCCCAAAGCACAGGCCTCTCCTGCTTGAGGTTCGTTTTGTTTTTTATGCTGCATTCCACATCCACAACATGCCTGGGGTATACTAAGTGCTCAAGAAAGAAATATTAATGAGATAAATCATGCTCTTAATTTGACACAGGAGAAATCACAGACTCATGGAGCTTATAAAACTTGACTAAAGTTTTGCTCCTAATAAATAGACATAGGATGGAAATCCAGACCCTCTGACTCATATTCTAATGCCCCCGTAGCCAGCCAGACTGCCTTTATCATGCTTGCCTCCTCTTAGCTTTCGTACTTGTTGGAAAATTGAAGAACAGAAGCTGTCCAAGAAGATGAGAAGGAAATGGAAAAAATGTCGCCTTAAGCCACACAGCTCTGAACTTTTGACCATCGAGTTTCAAGATTAAAAAAAAAACTAAAACGGATTTTTAAAAAAAACTTTCATGAAGGGTCATTTAAAATCCTTGATAGGAGGGCGAGTGTAAGAGATGATGGGTGAAATCGTTCTCCACATTCATACATGCGAAAAACAGAAACTCAAAAGAAACAGGAGGTAGAGATTTTAGAGCCGAGCAGCACTGCTGTACCGCAGAGAGACTCCTGCTGCTCTGGGTGCCCTCTCCAGCCACCGGGGAGAGCCCTGCTCCGGGTGCTCTGCAGTCGGCTGCAGTGACAAGGGAGAGTCCCACGCAAGCCTCCCTCAAGTGGCCTAAGCAAGAGGTGACTCATTCTAATGGCACATTACTTAGAAGGAGAATGCCTGTAGTAGACAAGGTGGTAAATATTACACAGCCTTTTATAAAACTCACCAATAGGATGTAATCAACATTATGATTTCCCATCCAGCACCCCTCTTTTAATGGGGAAACTGCCCATTCTTTATCCCACGTGACTCAGGTGAGGTTGTCCATCACAACGCTTTTTATGCCCTCTGGCAAAAAAAAAGGCATGGCCTTTGACCCAGAGTTAATCCATTATACTTTCTCAACGTTCAGTCAAAAGTTATTAGCCTCATGGGTAGGCATTTGACCAAATAGGTCCAAATAGATGACTCTGGAGACTCTGGAAAATTCCAGAGGAGGGTGCTTCCCTATAGCTTTCCCCAAATCAATAAACTTATGAGCCTGGAGCCGCCTTAGGCCATCATGGAGAATAAAAAGAAGGACATAGGGCAGAGCTCAATACTACAGGGTCTGAACTCCTGACCCCAATGTCCCCAGCCACCTTGGACTTACCAAAAGAGTAAATAGAAAACACACTTTCCCCCTATCGATGCTTTGGTGTCTGTGGCTTGGAATCAGAAAATTTTGACCATACTTGCAGTTTTCTAAACAGGATGACATTGCATGTTAAATAAGGGAATGTTCTGGAACATTGAAATGTTTGTCCTCTCAGTGAAACTCTATCTAGTATGATGTATGGTCATGCAGCA
This sequence comes from Carollia perspicillata, assembly GCA_004027735.1. Taxonomy (NCBI): domain Eukaryota; kingdom Metazoa; phylum Chordata; class Mammalia; order Chiroptera; family Phyllostomidae; genus Carollia; species Carollia perspicillata. Next base: position 8,832 of record PVKM010053000.1, read on the forward strand.
GGTCTTCAGGTCTTAGCACTTGTTTACAGGTGGTCCTATTCATTCAATTTATTGGCTGTTTGACTTAAGTTTTTATTTATTCATTTGGAAACTCCCAGGCTGAAATGAACGCCGATAAATTGGTAATATCCGTGCAATCACTATATTTATAAGGATCATATATTAAATTTACTGACCACTAGGAAAAAAGTAAAAAAAAAAATCATGCTCTCTCTATATGGTTCCTATTCTAAATATTCTCTTCAAGAATATATTTTCACGGTCGCATGACTCAGAAAAGGTGATCTTCAATTTAATTCTAATAGATACAGCTCAATTCCATCAGGAAATATAATTGTAAATCCTGATGATAAATCTCCCAGAGGAGTTTTGTTATTCAACACTTCCAGGCAACCAGTGTTCTGGCCTCAATTTTATTTTTATTGTTTTTGAGTGATTAATATACAGACATTGACTAATTTCTTTTCCGGATTTGGAGTGCAATGTTATTGAAGGGTTTAGAAGTGGAACTGAAGATATATTATCCTAACTATAGAGCTTAAAACATTAAGCCAATGGGGCAAAGAAAAAAAATAGGCAAGTAAATCTAAAGCTCAACTTCAAAAATAAGAATTATGTATGACTATTTTGACAACAGATGACAAATCCTTATTGTTAGTGGTGCCCGGGCATTTATAAGAGTTTTGTCCAGCTGGAAAAGTAGAGGAGATGGAAACTATAACCAGACCCTCTTTTATGAGCTCTCAATTTTCCAAACAAATCGGGTGTAAGGCAAATGATGGGACCAATGTTCCTTCTAATAAAAAACTGATTTTAAATGGATCTTCTGGTACAATTCCAAAGACAAAGTGTGTACCATGGGGACTTGGGGAGACCTCAGTGCGCTGGGCTCTAAAAGTATTCTTGAGCTCTCTGACCATCAGCTAAATGGTATTTCAAAGGCTAATCAAGACTACATTAGGGATTTTCCTAAAGTGAAGATACCACTAGAAACTGAGATGACCGGTGTCTCGTTGGAGTAGCTCATTAGGATTTTATATGATGAGTGCAGGGGATACGGTTTTTCATTAAAAGGAATGGGCAGTCAAGAAAATACACTGTAGAAAGTGAGAACAATGTAATTAATAATGACATTAGGAATCCATCACAATTGTCTCACCTGTGCCCCTTTATCCCAGGAGAGAAGCCGTTGCAGCAGGAAGGCAAGGACACACTATTTAAAACAGGTGCTGGAAAGAATACTCTGCCACCATAATAAATTCCACCCGGAGTGTTTT